>JBAMJV010012002.1:0-89641 GCA_037951105.1 Echinarachnius parma
TACTAGGTTTGATCTACTTAGCAATATGTTATTCCATGACAATTCCATAACAGTTCAACATGCAAATTCTTTTCACCCCTGTTCGCACAATTGGTCATAATGTCGATGAAATTGAAAACTTTACGTTGTAGTCCACAAGGAGAGTCCTGGACCTGGTCTAGACTAGACTGTCTTGAATCGTGTTCATGCCGGTTTCACTGACAGGTAGACTATATGATGTTTTACATTGGCTTTCCCCTCTTCCTTGAGTTTCCGAAGAACAGTTTTGAACACTCGACCAGGTTTCGCAAAGTTGGTATCCTTGATAATGTCTATGTCTCGCAAATTCAAAAAATGTCTCTGCAGACCACATACCTCAAAGCTTGTAGAGATTTCTTACTGTATGACTCACCATTTCGCGATTTCACACCAGCATACAATCTCCCCAACACTTGGTCTAGCGATTTCAAGTCCATGTCAGACAGTTTGTCAAAATGTATGATTCCAGCATCGCAATAATCTTGGAACACTTTCAGGCTGAACTTAAGTTGTCGCTTTGTATTTTTACTTTCACTCTCCAGTAAAAACGTGTCCATTTCATCCTCATCCAAAAGCTCAAACCGTATGTTTGTGGCCGCCATTTTAGTAGAGTACACAGAACGAGCATGCAAACAGTGTATGTACGATACTACAACAGGGGTGTCGATCTGTTCGGAAAACACAATGCAATTGTTCACAAACAATGCTCGCCCCGGCCAATGCATTGTGTTTTCCGAACAGCTGATCGACGCCTCTGATGTACAGTGCATAGCGTATGCAGTGTACTACGTATACCGTATGCACAACGAATACAATTAAATTTGTAATTCGCGCGCATAGAGTTATCGCGCCACTTATTGGTATTCAATTCAATGCAACCGCGGAGTGTAGATAGTACTTTTTATCTAGTGAGTGCAACGCACTTTCACCCAAGATATCTCCAGAGTGTAACGATGGGCGAAACTATATTTCATCACGTGATTAACTTTTGACCAATCGTAGAGCAAGATTATTAGTATGTGGAATATAATCATACATATTTCGGGACCGAACTACGGCTCTGTTAATCACTGCTACTCTAGCGCCATCTTTAGTTGTGTTCTAACCGTTGATCGTCTGCTACTGTTCATCCGTGTTCAAAATGGTTTTAACTTAATACAATAATGTGCGGATCCTAAGCTAAAACACTACCAATACCATCAACGAGGGTATATAATTATGATAATATAAAACACGGCTAAAATTAGATGCCTTCGGTATCTGTCATAAAGAACAACTTTTGTACGTCATGTAACTCTAGATACTAGATAGTTGGATTCGCCTCGTGCGCGTGCACACGTGTATTTGTTATTGTTTTGATTTTTCCACTCTACCGACAGATATCAACGAGTGTATCGTGCTCGGCTTTCCGTGCCAGAATGGTGCACTTTGTGACAACCTGGAAAATGCATATTCCTGCAACTGTACATCAGGCTGGACCGGGCGAAACTGTACAGATGGTATGTAATTTAGTTCGTAATTTTATAACGAACAATTATAATAATCCGTGTATTGCAGTGACCTTAAAGTTGGACCAGTCCCATGCGTTCATTTCGGTGTATAGCTGCGTGGAAGCGGAAAGTAAGAAAGGGGAAGGGGGGGGGGGGGGGGGGGGGGGGGGGGTGGCGGGTGGATATTGTGAGATGGCGGGCAAAAAAAACCACCATATATATATTGTTAACTCTTAACGTGCCAGGGATTAAATTGAATGCTCTATGGCAATTTTTTTGTATTGTAACTCGCAAAATGCAAGCTTGGCCTGGCACATTAAGTTAAACATATATCTAAAATACATTTGTTTACAGTGTTCAATTTGATCAAATTGTTACAATTGTTGAGAAGAAATTGTTTAAATTTATCTCATATATTCCAATTATGATGAAGATTGATGATGATGATATTGATGATGATGATGATGAATATAGACAGAAGTAACCGTCTCTTCATATGGGATTTATTATATATTGGATTTTTTACACTATCCCATATTACGAGACGGTAATCTCAAGTGTTCGCGCTGTGTGGGAGTAAATCTGCCATAGACCCTGTGGTTAAGGCGGCCATTTTGTCTACTTTTAAGCCAGACACAATCACAATGAATGGGAGACACGCGCCGCGCGTCGGACAAAATCTGCACAAAATTTGCGATATCTTCGTCTTTACTTAAAAGCAAGTCGTATTGAATTTGCCTTGAAGCAGATATGGTATTATGTTTTATACTTGATACATACAATTAATTAATTTTATGCAAAATATAGAAAAAAGTCAGATATTGGGAACTTATTGACTCGATGTTATCAATTGTCGCAAGCCGATTTGAAGCAATTTTAGTTAGCGAGCGAGCGTCACTGAACGCCGTACTAAGAGTCGCGCGCATACAATTTACTCCCCACACAGCGCGAACACTTAAGATTACCGTCTCGTAATATGGGGTAGTGTACAAAATCTGATATATAATAAATCCCATATGAAGCGACTGTTATTTCTGTCTAAAGATGATGATGCGATGATGATGATGATGCGATGATGCGATGATGATGATGAAGAAGATGATGCAGGAGGTACACTCTACATCTTACTTTAAATGTTTACACTTTTGTCTCGTGTTTTTTGTCAAAAAATAAGTTTGGTACTAATTATAACCACAAACATAATTTTCACCCTTACCATGCAACAGTTTGTTCTAATGAGCAGAGGGAAGTAACAACATGTTCACATAGAAGTTAATCAATGTTTTTTCATCCAAAACACAAATAAATGTCTAGTTTCAGGCTTCAACTTCATAAAAAAAAAAAAAAATCTATGTCAAGGCAAGTTCCAGAATGCTGAATGCTAGCATAATATGACATACATGTATATGTCTAAAATGAGATAAGCTTGTTCAGTACGATTGCACAGTACTATTTAATTTTGGTATAAGGTTTATTCTCCATAGAACCCTGTCCGAGTTTTATTGGTACCGGTCATGAATATGTGAAAATGGTTCTCTGAAAACTTGATGAACACTCCTGATACAATGCTAGAAACTATTGTTTTTCCATGATGCCACAGTCGGGCTTGGGACTTGCGGGCTAGTGCTAGTTTTGAGCTGTTTGGAAATATTGATCTATGTAATATATCCTCCTCTCTTTTTGCAGAGTTTGATGAATGCAGCAATGGCCCATGTTCGAATGGTGGTACATGTTCAAACTTGAGAGATGCCTTCAACTGTACATGTACGATACAGTGGACTGGAGACCTATGTGAAATTGGTATGTATTTTTATTTCCTAATAAATAACCTAATTATTCCTTCAAGTTTTTGCAGATTTGTATTCAATATATTTTCTCGGATTAAAAAAAAAAAAAAAAATGCATGTAAATGAAATATTCTTTTGAGTTGAGATATTTTCATGAAATGGCATTGTTTCTGCATGTTCATATTTTCATACAATTTATCATATTCATTTTAATTTCGTCACCGTGAAAGGCTGTAACAACTACTATGACTACTTCACTTCCAGCTGACATGTTCACATTTCCTTGTGTTCAATGCATAATCTGTTATGCCCATAGACTTTGTATACAGCCCACCCAGTTCCTGTAAGCAACGGGCTAACTTCAACACCTAGAGAAAAATCAGTGTGAAAGCAACAAATGATTATGACTATGGCTACTACACACGTATGCACCTGCCTTGCAAATTTCTTTGTATATATACATGTACATATATGTTTGTATAATTATTTTTGTCTTCTATGCACCAATTTCTATGCAGAGAAAAACCCATGTGAAAGCAGCCCTTGTCTGAATGGAGGCACATGTAACAACTACTATGACGACTTTGTACACTTGCACCTGCCTTTCACATTTCCCTGTTTATGTTTGTATAATTACTTATTCTTAACCCGTTGCTTACAGGAACCGGGTGGGCTATGTACAAAGACTATGGAGATTTCAGAATCTCGTTGTGAACGGGTTAACTATATTTGTATGTGTTCCAATCATCAATTTCTATGCAGAGAAAAATCCATGCCAAAGCAGCCCTTGTCTTAATGGAGGCACCTGTAACAACTACTATGACGACAACACTTGAACCTGCCTTTTACATTTCCCTGTATATTTTGTATATATTCCTTTATTCTTTAACATATTCTCATCGCCAATTTCTATGCAGAGAAAAATCCATGCGAAAGCAGTCCTTGTCAAAATGGAGGCACCTGTAACAACTACTATGACTACTTAACTTGAACAGGCCTTTCACATTCTCTGTTTATTTGTGTATATTCTTTTATTCTTTTATGCGGCGTTCCCACTGTCGTGCGACCCGTTACGAATGCCACGATTGGCCATTTGTAGCTGATCGTGGAACTTCTCTGAAATTTCAGGTTTAGATGCGAGTGATGCGAGTCGATACGTTCTGGTACGATCTGGTGCGCTTGGATGCGATATGGTCACGATTGGTCAATTTCAGGTGCCACGATCTGTCACGATCTGGTCTCCCGTTCAGATACGATCATATACGTTCCGATAGGATTGTCCCGATTAAGTCCACGATTGGGTCTCGATGTGACACGATCATCACGATCGGGGTCCCCGATTTGGGACGATCGGGTACATGCAGATACGTTCGGATACCTTCCGATACGTTCATCACGAAACGATGCGCTCTGTTGCGATATGATACGATTGTGGTCGCGATGTCTTTCACGATGAGGATCGAGAGTGATCACGATTTGAGCTATGTTTGGACTCCGACGGATATATATACAGCCCGACTGACCATGGACTTAATTGTTTCTACAGAGTGAATACTACAATCCACAGTTATTGATGATGGCAGAAGTTGAGGATGATGACAACGTGACATTTGCAGTATAGTAATACTGCAAATGTCACGTTGTCATCATCCTCAACACTGCAAATGTCACTTTGTCATCATCCACAACACTGCAAATGTCACGTTGTCATCATCCTCAACACTGCAAATGTCACGTTGTCATCATCCTCAACACTGAAAATGTCACGTTGTCATCATCCTCAACTTCTGCCATGCTTACATTATCGTATGCTTACATTATCACCAGAGAGGAAGAAGACGAGCAGCAGCCAAACCCGCCACAACCCAACCACAGAGGGCCAAGAGAGCTGGTGCTGATTGCGACCATGGCTCTTAGAGGAGAGGAGAGTAGACAACAGCTTGGCCAGTTCTCCAGCCTCATAGACACCCAATTGTGGCTGGAAGATCCAGTAGCGTTCCAAAAATACACCAGGTTAACACCACAGCTCTTCGGTGAAGTCTCGGTGAAGTTCCAGGCAACCCCTCTCACCTGGACTGACTGGCAGTGACATTGAGTCACCTTGTCACTGGAAACAACTTTTGGTCCCTTGCGTATGCCCTCAGGTGTGAAGTGTCCAGTATCTCAGAGATAGTTCCAGAAGTGTGCCAGACATGTGTTTAGCCTACCTGTGGCCCCCGAAGCCTGGACAGCCGTAGCTAAGAGCAGAGATGGAACATCCCCCACGCCATTGGAGCCCTGGATGGCAAACACATTGCTATCAAGAAGCCACACCACACTGGTAGTCTGTACTACAATTACAAAGGCCTTTTCTGATACCAATCCTAGCGATGGTGGATGCAGATTGCAAGTTTGTGTGGATCGAGTTTGGTGGAAAATGACACATGTCGGATTCTCATATATTTGGTGACTCTGAGCCTGGAAGAGGAAGCCCCTAGGACTCCCCCACCCTGCCCTCTGACTGCAAGCCCTGATGACCACCAAGACATGCCCTTCGCACTCAGGAACTATAACCTCATGACGCCATGCGGCACTTGTTGCTGCTGCTGCAAAGGAGGCCACGTTTCTGGCATCCACCGTCTCAGTGTAAGGGATCAAAAAGGAAAACTTATCCTACACCCACTTCTCGGTGCTGTTCATGTCAGTAATGACATCTCCTCTTGACCCACTCTTCTTGGCGCGTTTCTTCAGCCGGCCTATCATGGTCCTCAGGCTTGTGTACCATGTTTTAAGTTGCGCCACAGTAGTGTATATCGTGGCAGCCCAGAGATCCCCCTTCTGGGTGACATCTTTGAAACCCGCAAGGAGTTTGCTGTAGAAAACCTCATTTTGTATGAGGAACTCGATGATCTCCATATTTTGCTTTTCAGTCAGTGAAGTCAGGTACTGTTTTTAGCTCATCCGGCCCGAAGGGCCCGATGAGCTTATGCCATGGCGTGGCGTCCGTCGTCCGTCCGTCCGTCCTTCCGTCCGTCCGTCCGTCCGTCCGTCCGTCCACAGTTTTCAAAATGCTTCTTCTTCGTTATTTTTCAACCGATTTTGATTCTGATTGTTTCATAAGATAGGGCTAGGAGGGGGATTTAAAACTTCTACACAGAATCGTGAAATTCATTATATATGCTAATTTATGCAAATTTATTCGAAATCACAAAAAATGCTTCTTCTCCTTCATTTCTTGACCGATTTTGATTTGGTTTGCTTTATCTGGTAGAGCTAACTTTGGTACACTAAACTTCCACACAGAATTTTGAAATTTTTATGCCTCCGCCAACGAAGTGGCCGGAGGCATTATGTTTTCGGGTTGTCCGTCCGTCCATCCGTCCCGTTTTCGTTCTCGCGATATCTCAAGAACCAGTTGACGGATCAATTTCAAACTTGGTATGAGTGTACATATTGGGGTGACAATGATCTGATTAGATTTTAGGGGTCATGAGGTCAAAGGTCAAGGTCACAGGACTCAATATATGTATGCAAAAATGCCTCGTTCTCGCGATATCTCAAGAACTGGTTGACGGATCAAATTCAAACTTGGTATTAGTGTAGATATTGGGGTGGCAATGATCTGATTAGATTTTAGGGGTCATGAGGTCAAAGGTCAAGGTCACAGGACTCTATATATATGCAAAAATGCCTCGTTCTCGCGATATCTCAAGAACTGGTTGACGGATCAAATTCAAACTTGGTATTAGTGTAGATATTGGGGTGGCAATGATCCGATTAGATTTGGGGGGTCATGAGGTCAAAGGTCAAGGTCACATGACTCAATATGTATGCGAAAATGGCTTGTAATTGCAAAATTTCAAGAACTGAATGTCAGATTTCAATCAAACTCGGTACCTGTATCATAAAGAGTCAACGTAGCCATAAAATGTTGGGGTCATGAGGTTGAGGTCAAGGTCACGGGACTCATTATACATGCAAAAAAGCTTGTAATACCAAAATCTCAAGAACTAAATGTCAGATTTCAATCAAACTTGGTACCTGACTGTTTTTTAGGGAGCCATCAAAGATTGGGATCATATGGTCAAGGTCACAGGACTCAAAATATAAGAAAAATTAAATCAGTGCATGTTAATTTGGGCATACCGTATTTGTCGGTGTATTAACCGCTCCGATGTATTAACCGCACCCCCAACTTTGGCCGTTTTTCCATGAAAAAAAAAAAAATTTGATAGTATAATTCTTGATTTTTAGTCTTTAGATGGTCAGCATTTTCTTAGGAAAGGTACCAAAAATAGCTTATCTATCAGAGAATTTTTGCATAGGAATTTTGTTTTATTTACTGAAGTCTCCGAAGTAAATAAAGAAAATTATCAGGCCTTCTTCACAGCAGAAGAATCTATAACTTCTGTTGAATTTGCCACACGGATCACTACACATGGGACTACATAAAACGTTAGACAACAAAACGAAGATTTCACCAATAAAACAATCAGAACGGAGATTTTTAAAAAAATGTACCTTAATGTTATTCCTTCTTTCTAGTTCAAATTATGTTGAATCTACTCTTGAAAACTGTTTCAGAAATAGTAAGTAATAATAGCGAGTAATACGGCATACGATCGTCGTCGATCGTCGACATGGATGAAACGATTCTCAAACGTTGACATCCAGTCCGCCCGGTACTAAACAAATGCTCCGATAGCCCGCCATATCACTCATACACTTTGCGTGAAGGTTATGGGTCTATTTTGTTACGCGAGATCCATCCGCCGGGAATTGGGGAAATCCCCGGCGGATGGATCTCGCGTAACAAAATAGACCCGATAACCTGCACGCAAAGTATATGAGTGATATGGCGGGCTGTATTGGAGCATCGGCGGCCGGGGGTCGGGAAAGAGAATCCCCGCCTGCATGGATGCTCGGCCAAGTGCCAGTCGCGCGGCCGGGTGCATGTTAGGATTCGTACTAAGATCGAAGCAATGATCGTGAATCTTCAAAGCTGCTTTCGCAGCAACAACGAGCAATATTTAGGAAGAGGTAAAAGAGAAACATAAAAGACACTGCATGACTTGTTTTGGGGGGAATATGCTTGTATTTTCCGTGCATCGTATGAGTATGAATGCCTTGCTGAGGTGGACTTTGGTCACTTGTGAATCTTATCTCCGTGTATTAACCGCATCGTATTAGGGCCCGGCGCTGGTTAGGCAATTTGCGTGTACAATTTTCCTATCTCCGTGTATTAACCGCTCCCCCCTTTTTGGAGTTTTTTTTTGAGAAAAAAGGTGCGGTTAATACACCGACAAATACGGTATTAAAATCGCGTGATAGCGGAGGCATAATTTTCGATTGCGCGCAATCGAAGATCCATCTAGTTCTCCATTAATTAATTATGGTAATTTATGCAAATTTATTCCAAAAATCACAAAAAATGCTTCTTCTCCTTCATTTCTCGACCGATTTTGATTTGGTTTGCTTTATCTGGTAGAGCTAACTTTGGTACACTAAACTTCTACACATAATTTTGAAATTTTTCTCCATTAATTTATTATGGTAATTTTTTATTTATTTATTTATTTATTTATTTATTTATTTATTTATTTATTTTTATTATTTATTTATTTATTTTTTATTTTTTTATTTTTTTATTTTATTTTATTAAAAAAATTTTTTTTTTAAATTAATTTTTTTTAATTAATTTTTTTATTTATTTATTTTTTTTCCCATGTCCCTTCTGGGGCGTCAAATTTATATTTTTTTCACTCTAATTTTTTTAAAATTAATTTTTATGTCCCTTCCAGGGCATCACATTTTTATTTTTTGACCAGTTGAAAAGTGTACCACATGAAATTTGCGATATTTGATGTTGCGAGATGCTGGATGAGCGCTACGTCATTGACGTTCTGGTTTCTTTCTCTTTGCTTTCTGGGTGGGGTGGTCTCCTCATCCTCCTCTGGTGCTGCCTCTGGCTGGACTGGGTCAGGCTCAAGGGGTGTGATAGTCTGGCCCTTTCCCTTCTTGCGTCTTGTACCCTTGGGTGGCATCTCTCAAAGGCTTCAAAATTAAGCAGATGCAAGTTGACAGTGACAATATGCTCGCATTCATTCTTGTCCGGTATATATGGGCGCGAAATCTCATAACAGATCGTGAACGTACGTGGAAAGCGTGACTAATCGTATCTACTCGCATTTACTCGTATCTACCTGTATCAACTCGTATCTGCTCGTGAGTCATTCGTGTTAGGTCGTGAACAATGGTACCCGACAGAGCGCCATAGATTGTAACAGATCGTGGGAGATCGCATCACATCTTAACAGAGCGTGGTGTCCAAGGTTGATCCCGATCACCACGATTTGGAAGCACGATTAGATGCGCTTTGTTACGATCCAATACGATCCAATACGATCCGATGCGATTATTAGAATTGATAATTAATCGTGTTGATCGTAGAAATTTTTTGAACCGTTCCAAAAATTTCCTACGATCAACACGATTGCCACGACTGACCTTACGATCTGATAATATCTGATACGATCACCACGATAACTTCACGATCAGATACGAATGGCCAATCGTGGCGATCATAACTAATCGCACGACAGTGGGAACGCCCCATAATATACATTATATTCTCTTTGCCAATTTCTATGCAGAGAAAATCCATGCGAAAGCAGTCCTTGTCAAAATGGAGGCACCTGTAACAACAACTATGACTACTTAACTTGAACAGGCCTTTCACATTCTCTGTTTGTTTGTGTATATTCTTTTATTCTTTAATATACATTCTCTTTGCCAATTTCTATGCAGAGAAAAATCCATGCCAAAGCAGTCCTTGTCAAAATGGAGGCACCTGTAACAACTACTATGACTACTTAACTTGAACTTGCCTTTCACATTCTCTGTTTATTTGTGTATATTCTTTTATTCTTTAATATACATTATATTCTCTTTGCCAAATTCTATGCAGAGAAAATCCATGCGAAAGCAGTCCTTGTCAAAATGGAGGCACCTGTAACAACTACTATGACTACTTAACTTGAACAGGCCTTTCACATTCTCTGTTTATTTGTGTATATTCTTTTATTCTTTAATATATATTCTCTTTGCCAATTTCTATGCAGAGAAAAATCCATGCCAAAGCAGTCCTTGTCAAAATGGAGGCACCTGTAACAACTACTATGACTACTTAACTTGAACCTGCCTTTCACATTCTCTGTTTATTTGTGTATATTCTTTTATTCTTTAATATACATTTTATTCTCTTTGCCAATTTCTATGCAGAGAAAATCCATGCGAAAGCAGTCCTTGTCAAAATGGAGGCACCTG
Source organism: Echinarachnius parma (assembly GCA_037951105.1). Classification (NCBI taxonomy): domain Eukaryota; kingdom Metazoa; phylum Echinodermata; class Echinoidea; order Clypeasteroida; family Echinarachniidae; genus Echinarachnius; species Echinarachnius parma. The sequence goes on from JBAMJV010012002.1 coordinate 10,601, forward strand.
TAACAACTACTATGACTACTTAACTTGAACCTGCCTTTCACATTCTCTGTTTATTTGTGTATATTCTTTTATTCTTTTAACATATTCTCTTCGCCAATTTCTATGCAGCGAAAAATCCATGCGAAAGCAGTCCTTGTCAAAATGGAGGCACCTGTAACAACTACTATGACTACTACACATGCACCTGCCCTGCACACTTCCTGGGGGCTTTCTGTCAAGATGGTAAGTCCTATCTATCTAACTAATACAGTGAAACCTGTCTATAAAGACCACCCAAGGAACCCTGAAAATAGGGTCTTTATACACAGGAGGTCTCTATAGATAGGTTCATTAACATGTAAACTGCATTCAAGGGAGTCAAGATCAGTGGTCTCTATATACAGGTGGTGTTTATATACAGGTGGTTGCTTCAGCAGGTTTGACTGTACAAAGATTATATTCTTTGTAAATATACTTCTTTCATTAATTAATTAACTAAAATATGACAAAATGCTATGATAGAAAATGAAAAGCATAGTGGTGAATTATGTATCATGTAATTACATAAAAACATCTAATGATACTCATCTAGTCTAGGATTTGACCCGAGGAGGAATATGGCACAAATAATATTATTATTTCAACATTATTATTTTGCACAAGTAACAATGACACATTTATTACCTCCGCCAACAAAGTTGGAGGAAGTTATGTTTTCGGTCCCGTTTGTTTATTTGTTTGTTTGTTCGTCACCAGTCTCCTATGCACAATTTCACAGATATCTCAACCAATTTTTCGTAGAAGCCTTGTGTTCATCTAGAATAGAACCTATCAAATTTTCAAAGTCAAAAGTCAAAGGGCAAGATCAAGGTCACGCAAACATCAATTTCACATATCTCGGAGGTATGCACTCCCTTTATAGTGCACTGCGTATGTTTTGCCAAATGTTTATCAATTTCAATTTGATTTGCCCCAATCTCCGCTATGCAACCAGTGACACCCCTCTAGGTGACCATGATGGACTGTGGCCCAAGTAGTGTTAGTACTTTGGGCTGCAGGAGACCAGAGTCAATGGGAACATAACACATTTGTATATATCGCTCATAGCTTATTATACTCAATATTTATCCTATTGCCTCCCTAATCAGCCGCAAGCATCTGTTACGCCACCGGTGACCCCCACTATCTGACCTTTGATGGACTGTGGCATGACTTCCAGGGACCCTGTGAGTACACGCTGGTCAAGGAATGCAGAGGCGATGGAAGTGACACACCGTTCAACGTCGACGTCAAGAATATCATGAAGGATGGAAGTTTGTACGGAACCTACACTTATGAAGTCACCGTGCAAGTGTTTGGCATAGTAAGTGCATGAAAGTAGATAGTTATCTTTATATCCTACATGAATGAAATCCTGTTCAGTGATTGGTCTACATAGCGTCATGTGACCAAACATAGTAATGCCCATGGAGAAAAATGTGCTATGCGTGACGTCATTCATGGAATAGTAAATGCTATTCCATGAATGACGTCATAGACGCCGGGTGATCATATTGAGCCCATAGAGATGCGTGTTATAAAACTTCCCTGTGAGCAGAGGTCTTGTTTTAGCTTGCGAAAGATGCTCGGCGAGATTTCTCAAAGAGTTAAAAAAAAAGAAATACAGCATATTTTCACCCGTGAATATCAATAAGTTCCAAAGAATATTCTAGAGATGCATTTTATGTATAACGTAGCGGTATTAGAATTTAAAAATTACGAGAATGGTGCACATTGTGCATCGTTGTCCTTCTGTGGTCGTGACACTAATTCGTCATTTAACAATCGGCCGCGGTGTGCACTGCACTAGCCAGTCAGAATGCAACTCAGCCCGATTCCACTGTATTTATTCATATCGTATTCATAGATTTCCGAACCGCACGCACCAATGAGCAAAGCAGAGGGGTATTATTTTGAGCTTTATGGAACCTTAACATAGTCTTTAATGAATGAATGTGGTATCAAATGTTAGAGGAAGAATCATATTTTATGTCTATCATAATTAATCAAGTATTAAATCAAATTTTACCAGTGCAATTTGTTGTCAAATATCACCAAAAAATAATAAGTTCAGAGGTGAAAAATAACAGTTTATGCTTCTTGCGTCTCATTGATTTTATAATCATTGTAAAGCATGTTTTATACTCTTTCAGGATACGTAGGTTTTATTTTGTTGCGTTGGATAATCGGGTCAGGAGCCAAGAAAATACCACTCAGGTACAAATTGAGAACAACTAAAATGCGAACGAGCATTCCCATTGGATGTTACGAAGGGGTGTGTTTGAAGCGGGCCAGTGATTGGCCTCATTCAAATAACGCAATACCAGGCTCCCCTCGGAACAACGCGCTGTGCGGGGAAAGAGAAATTCTCTCTCCCCCTCTCTCTTCTTCGCGGGACGTGGAGAATCTGCGTGATGCTGATTCAACCAATCAACGGGCTGGATTGCCGCTGAAAGCCAACAATATGATATTTTATTTTGTCCTTTGCTGGTCTTTGTTGGCTCCTGACCCGATTAAGAAATAAACGGCTTCAAAATTGACATATTTGTAAAGTGTATTAAATTACCTTTCATATGGTATAAATATGAAGGAGACGCAAGTACATTTTGTAAGTTTTCAAGCCGAATGAAAAAGAACTTTCAAAAACGAATTTTGTCAAGTTATTACACTTGATTTTCATCTTTTTGTCGTTGTTGAATTAAAAATATAATTATATGGAAGCAAAGAATGATATATTTTCTACAATGTCATATATCACATTGTACAATTGGTTATTGCAAACTGAAGTTATCGCATTTTTAAAATGATGTATCTCCAGCCGAGTACTATTCGGGTGAGAAAGCTTGATCGTTGGAATCTGAATAAAACGAGCGTTTTAGCCTCATTAAAACATGCTTTGCTCTATGACTGTAGCTGTATGTGTAATGTATTTTCTCCATACAATCACGTGTGTAGTATGTAAAGCAGGTTAATTATTCACTTTGATGCGCGCGTTTTGCATTTGTTTTGCATATTTCGAGCCACTAGTGAAATTATGGATTCCTCGGTGACAAAAAAAGCACTATGTTCTTCGGGTCTACGACCCTCAGAACATAGTGCTTTTCCTGTCACCTCGGAATCCATAATTCCAACTAGAGGCTCTCAGTGCATGGTATATTGTTCACTATATTTTCAGATGTTTATTATATAAACCGATAGTTACATATAACTCGACTTATGTATCATGGGCATTTAATATGTATGCATTTAAACACATTTCAATGTAAATAGACGCATTAGATGAATCTAACAACACCTTTAGTTTCATCCTAAATGTCAGGTTTTATTTGATATCCGCGGTAATGTTTGAATTTTGAATGTCTTATAAATAAGTTTGCTTTTGAAACTTAGTTTGTTTTGTTATTATTCAAATAACATGTTCTATTGGACTCATCGGAATCAAAGCAAGTACAGACAAATAATTAAGTTACGTGATGTTATCCTGTTCAAATAAGTGAGTTGAGGTAATATTATCCATTTAATTGATGTTTGTAATGTTTTGAACAATGGCAATGCTACAGTCCCTTTACTCTGCCAGAATTGGTATGTAATCTAGATCACTATGTTCTCATTGGCAAATGGCTAAACAAATATTTTTCTTCAGCTCATTTTGTTTGTCTTTTCAGTTACAATGTTTTCATTGAAATGCGATCTTGCATGCATAGGTAACACATTTAACATTCTATAATTAGAACATATTTGTTATTCTTTGAAACAACCTATCCTTAGATATAGGATTTAGATGGGGGTGGGGGGGGGGGGGGGGGGGAGGTTGGAGCTTGACTATTGTCATTTGCATGGCAACCACCAGGTCACATATTTATGGCTTGCCTGACATTGTTTAGAACCATCACCTATGACGATCAAAACTTGTTACCTCACACTTTGGTAGTTTATCATTGCTAATGGTATGTTAAAAGCTCATCATTGTTTTCCCAATGTCACTTTCAGGAACTGACCTTGAAGCAAGGTCGAGAGGTGTTTGTCAATGGGCGGAGGGTCACTCTCCCAGCCGAGCCAATCACAGGGCTCGTTGTCAGCCTAAGTGGTCTCTATGTGGTAAGTCAATGTACAGTATACTTAGTCTCTGTTTACTGACAAACTTTAAAGCTTCACTTATTGTCTGAACAATCAAGATTATAATAAATTTGTTGGCTTATGAGTCATAGTGGCTTCCATGTGGTTAGTCTATAATCCCGCTTACCATCTTGTATCCGAATTTTCTTGGAATATGAAAGTTAGACTGACAGTGGTGTTCGTGGTGCAAGCGAGAGTATTTTAATTCTAGTCAACCTGGCCTCTGTACTTTCTCTGTATGTGGTAAAACATTATCTATATTATGTTTTCAATGGGCTTTGACTTTATTTACATATTGTACAAGCATTCTAAATCATCATGAAATAGATCATTTGATTAACTAAAAGTCCCTTCATTTTTTTTCTTGTGACATGTGTGCAGTAAATCCACAGTCCCTGTTGAAACTGTTCCTTATTAATGTATTATGGGTTAAAAGTATTATCCTAAGATGAATCTGGCTGGGCTCTATGGAGAATAGTTTTCCATTAGTTAAGTCTTATATAAGTGTGTATGCATTTAAAGGGATCTAGTAACTATGTAGACATGTGCAAAAACTGATCAAGGGTTGATAAAATGTGTATTTCTGTGATCTGATATGTCCACTGAGTGATGTGTCATAATTCCATGGTAAATGAATGTCATATGACCGAGAAATGAGCAAAAAATGCTAAGTGATATTTGGCAATTCATTCCACTAATATTGTACAAAGTTGAAAATCTCCCAGGTAGACTTTCAAATCCAAACACATAAATCATATATATCTTTATTACGAAAAAAAGAAATTCAGACAAGAACCTGTTCCAATGCTTCTTTTGGCAAAACAAATACAACAAGGTATTTCAGAACTGCTAGAGTCATCTGTTAGAGTAAGTTTTGTGGATTTTTGCAATGTTACTTCAGATCCCTAATTTTAAACAATAGACGATACCCCTGTAGAATTATGTGTGTGTGGGGTGATTGTGATTGAAGATTGTAAATGCGTGTTCACTGATCACACACCGTAACACTTTTTTATACTAGTAACGAGGAAGCCAGGTTGCAGAGACAATAAAACACGAGAGAAATTGAATTCCCTTTTCGTTAATTTATTGAAGTATAAATACAGCAAGTGTGTCGAGGTAAATAATGAATCAGAATAAGAACGACATGAATGAATGAATGAGAATGAGTTTTGCACGAAGATAAATTGTCCAATAATAAATGTGATAACAAATACATGACATAAAAAAAGCAGTAAATAATTGCCTACTAAAATGGTAGCGAAAGTCCGAAATAAATGTCTGGAGATCGTGTAAACGAAGGACGAGAAAGGGGCTCATGCGATAATGATGCTGCGTAGACTTGGGTGCGGAATGCGACTTCCTTAGCGTGGCTGAAGAGCCGAGAAGTGCGTAATGACGACACGGACGTTCGTTGTGATGATGATGCTCGTGGACGAGAAGAGACGAGGACGAGGATGCAGTGGATCGTTCGCTGTCGGAGGCCAAGGTAAAAAAGTTGACGTCAAAGCCGGTGACGTAGCTGTGAATCGCTTGATGTCGTACGAGCCGAACTTTGAATGAATATTCAGGCGAGCTACAGTGGATCGAGCTTGATGTGGATGATGTGCCAAAGCTACCGGTGCGTTGTGACTGGAAGCTCCCAGTGGTAAATCAAGCACCATGTCGGTTATGATTGTAAAATTGGGAGACTTCCAGCCCGCTGGAGATGGCAGGGCAAAAGATAATGGGTCATGCTGAAGGTGTATGACATGGGAGAATCTCGAAGCGTTTGACACGACCGTAGGGGTTAGCGAGAGTGATGAAAGTCCTCGTGTTAAAAATCCGGGGGCGGAATCACGATGCACGATTGGAGGGATGAACGCACATGGTAAAAATATATGAATATGGATGAGGCGAGTGATGGAAAAAATACAGGAGAAATACAGAGTAACACAAAAATGGTAACCGTAATGACCGGTTCGCCAAATGAAGGTCGGGGTCAAGAAAAGATGAATACAATAAAGTGCGAGTATGAGACGCTCGTGCCACAGACACATTATTCACCTACTGTGCAGTTGTAATGTACCAACGCAAGAGAGACTCTATAGCAATATGAGAGAGTAAACATGAGCCATAACGTCATAGAATGTATGAATGCTAAACAGAAAGTTGCTTCTAGCTAATACTTAGTCTATAGTCCATGTTGACCAAGTAAATATAAGGTTCTCTGCAACAACAGAAATTATGAAATGAAAATATTTAACTTTGTCATATCGAGACATGAGAACAATACTCTGTCTATGGTGATGTGAGTGTGTGTTGCACAAATTTTGCAATCGTGAAAATATATGTACCACCCGTTGACCCAGTAATACAAATTGCTACAATTCTTTTGTTACATATTTTTTGCTTTGTGCACAACAAAGTAATGATGTGTATTTAGTGATTTGTAAAGGTTTGTAGTAGGACCTTTATACATGTATTTTGCAAGTACGCTGTATTGACAATGTTTGACCACCCTGTGACCTTCATACCCGAGTCTTCTCATTATGTCCTTCAAAGTCTCAATGTATTACTTCAATCTTACAGACTTTATTTTATTTGAATTTCAATATCTTGAATATATATTTACATGAACATACAAATTATGAATTGATTATTATTTACAGGAAGTATCAGCTGATGTACAATCTGGTGACCAAAACGTCTACCTGTTCGTGAAGTGGGACGGAGCCAGGACAGTCGAGGTTCGGCTACCCTTTGCCCAGTACCAGAACGCCACCTGCGGACTCTGTGGTAACTTCAACAGCAATGACACAGATGAGTTTGTGATGCCTGATGGACAGCTGGTAAGCACATTGTTTGTTTGTACCATTTGTGACCTTACACCACAAAACGACAGTTATGTCGCTGTGGTAGTTTCTCTTTTATTAGCTAAAATAGCCAACCTTTGTTCAAAATATGAGATTAAGGATTTTGGTATTTCCTGAATAAGCATATCTTAATCTACCTTCTATACAATTTTTGAGCGTCGGAAATCATGTTAGAATGTGATTTTTCATCTAATAAATGTGATCTTATTACAGCCCTTCAATGGAGACTGATCTTTTATTAAAGCCTCCCGTTTCTCCCTTATTTTGAAAATTTGGCGTTCATTTTGAGAGGGTTTGCTTAGTGCAACTATGACAAGTGATATACCATTTTAAAGGTAATGACTTCTTTTTTGAATGTTATATGAATATCAGCACAATCAGATTTCCCGACATAATGGTCGTTTTGTGGTGTAAGGTCACATTTTTGGTTTGTTTTTTTGTTTATTCATTACTTCAGTTGTTTATTTTTTGTATTTGTTTGTTTATTGTATTGGTTATTTATTTATCTGTTAGCATATTAAAAGCACCTTTGGAAAGATCGTTGGAATCGTGTTAGAAAAGAATTAGATGCAAAATTTAAATAGGTTATCATAATGTTAACCCAGATAATTTTATCATATGTCATTGATCTAGATAAATATATTTTATTTTCATAATGTATTTCATCTCACGCAAGGAGATTTTAATGTATTCAATATCAATATTAAATTGGCAGCATGCAATATACAAATACATGTATTATATCATTCCATTGTGACTTGCACTTTTAATGTTTGCATAATTATAATACAGATTTCTTTTTCTTAAAAGTGCTGTACAAACAAAAATTGTCTATGGGACTACATTCCACCTCAAATGGCTAGATGAGTTAAGTAAAAACTGCCGTGCCTTTCAAAGCAAATAGAGCGTGATGGTGTCTGTGCATGAGCTTGGCATTTTAAAAGTAAAAATCCCCAGTCCAGCCAGTGTTTGCTGACAGTGTTTGTGAAATATCAATATTTTTTGGTATATTTTCAGACTTTCCTCTTCACTTACAATACATGTAGATCAAAGTTGAGCACAAAGGGTTATTACTTGCATGACCAACTGTTAATGATCCTTGATGCATGACATGTACGTCTGAGGTCTTTCAACTGCTAACTCTTTTCTTCTATTAAATATTTCGCCCACATTATTTACTTTTAAGATAAGCTTGCATTGTTAAAGGTACACTTGAGTATTGGTACTTCCCGAAATGCCCCTAATTGACACTAAATTGGTTGGTTTTTAATTCCATTTGAAAGTTCATTGAATAATACATGTGAAATGAGAATCGTTCCCTTTCGAATGCTCTCATAGTTGTAAAAAAAATGTTATTTCAAAATATTTTATTTGTATAACGTCTGGCCAGGCGTTATCTTGATAAAAAAAAAATCCATAAAATGTATACACTTTTTCAAAAGTTTCAAAAGAGGTTTTTAAATAGTTGTTGATGATATCTCTATTGAATCATTATTTTAACAAAACATCACATGCACAATTTTGTATGAAAAATGGTTGAAACCAATGAGTTTTTAGAGAGCGCCCTCTTGAGTTTTAACAGCTCTTTTAAAAATGATAACCGGATTTTTACTCAGTCGTTTGTAACTGTTTATACATTTCGAGCATGGTGGAGTTATAACTATTAGTTTGTACTGTAATGGTGCAGATTTTGGTTACTAAAATTCAGTTTGACCAAAACTCAACTATCCCTTTAAAGTCTTTTACCTTCGGTAAATGCAGATATTATTCAATGGTGCCAGCTGCAAAACTGCAAAACACATGCATTTCTTATAATAAAGGACATTCTTTACTCTTTTTAATAAAGAAAGTTAAAAGTGAGATATTTATTTGATCAGTGCACAATTTTCACCTTTTTTTGTGTGTATTTCTATGATTGTCATATCCTGTGGAATTGTTGGTTCACATGTCATCCACATGATATTACATACCGGTATGACAAACATTGATATGACGTACATAGTACAATAGATGCACTTTGCAAAAGTTAGGACTAAGAATTGATAAAATTCATTTACGTAATACTACATACTGTATGTACCTTTTTGGGTATTTCTGCAGTTGAAATTTACCATTGTATGAATCGATCATGACCCATATACAGTATATGAAAAGTAACAGGACCTGGGGGGTGTTTCACAAAGATCCTAAAGTTGAACTTATCTCTAAGTTGGACTTCACTATTAAGCCTGAGTCATGTCGGATATATTCGGAACCGGGTCCCGATAAACTGTAACCGGTCGGGAACCGGTATCCCGATAAATTTTTGCCGTAGAGAGTGCACAATAAAGTGTGGAAGTGTATCCAATGGCCGAGTTATTAATAATACTATTAGATGCATGGTCCTCTGGGAGAACAGATCAAAAGAGCACTGAAGAGGCTAACCTGGATAAATAAGACAACTTATCAACTGAATCTTCAGTAGATTACTTTTATTTAAGAGGCGATAGTTTGGCCCTAAAATCGTCAATTTTATTCTCCACTTGCTACATGATAGGCAGTTTTTACAATTGATGAATTCCCATTTAGTCCTCTGCGTATAAAGAACATTTAAAGTCATTATTTGACTAAAATACTAGCAGATAATGCAATATTGATAAAGTTGAATAAGTTTGATTGTGTATTTTTCTTTGATGGCAGACCAACAATGTCTGAGAGTTTGGCAACAGTCGTGCTCTTGAGTTCTTGAACTGCATTCGACATACTCTTTGCAATAGCATTATCTCCCTTATGATTCACTCTTTTATGATCATAAGAACCCAAAAGACAATACAGTTTGCCAGGAAAATAACATGAAATGAGTAAAAAATTATAAATGTTCATCTTTTGCAGGCCAACAATGTCCAAGAGTTTGGGCCTAGAGCCCATAATCTGCACACCTTTTGTTCCAGGAAATGCCACTTTTTCCGGCAATTCCTTTCCTTTTGTATTCTTTATGTTTTAAGGAGAAAATTGATATGACAGAAATACTCATATATGAGACCGGCTATAGCAAAACCTGTCACTCGACGGGGATTCATCTTTTGAAGAAATGGGCATTTTAAATTCACACAACGTGTGTAAAAGACATATGATTGTAAAATTGAAACAATCGTATCTTCGCCAATTATTGACCAATTAGTTAGAACAAAGGATCAACTGAACGCTTGTGATGGGGCCTTTGTAATGGTATGAAAATCTACATTTTGATTTTAACCGACAAAGTGCAGGGTTTTGCTATATCCGGTCACATGTATACAATATCCAAAGCCAGTACCGCAAATGTGATGGATGATCTTATCTATTTTTTTTCTTATATGGCAGGCCAACAATGTCCAAGAGTTTGGCAACAGTTGGGCCCTAGACACCTCAACCTGCACTCCACTCGAGCCACAGTATGATATCTGCAACAACACCTCTCCTGCATACCAACGGGCAGCCACGTCATGCCAGATCATCAGAGCCTCTGACGGTAAGTAATTTGAAGGTTGTCAAGAGAAATTGTTATATCTGATATTTTGTTATTGTTTTAAATCCATGTGAAAGTTCATTGGACTTATTAAGGACTTTCGAAGGACTTATTAATAGTAGGGCTGAGTCATTACGGATATTTTATAATCCAGGTTCCGATCAACGTTTTTTTTCCCCTTTTTTTTCGGGTCCGGTTCCGAAAAAACGAAACCAGGACCCAATGGTGACGGTCGGGAACTGGTGTGACCGACCGAACCGACTCAGCCTTAATTAATAGAATGATTCCCCTCCAAGTGATCCTATACTTGTGAAATGGATCATTTGTCCTTCACATGGGTACCCTTGAGATCAAATCCATATGGTGCAATGGATTGAGGGATGGGTTTTTATTTGTGATTATAACATAATTTATTTTGTTTGATGAAAATTGTTTGTATGACTCAGTAATATTCTTTCTTTAAACTAATACCTTGATCATACTCATTGACAAAAATCAAGTGAAAATGTGAATACAAATCTGTAAAAATGTTAACTGTATAATTTCAATTTGTTTGGTTCTATTCCGTAGGTCCATTCCAGCGCTGTTTTGACACGCTCCCACCCGAGCCCTTCTACAACGCCTGCACCTTTGACGGGTGCATCGTACCGATGGATGAAGTTGACTCAGCGGCATGTCACATCATTGAACTCTATGCCCAGGCCTGTCTCGACAGAGAAGCTGAGATCCAGTTCTGGAGGAACGAGTCTTTCTGTCGTAAGTCACCCCTAAATCTATCATGAATGTTGTGCTACCAAAAAGGGAGTTCAACATATTGCAAGAGCTATGTTAAATGTCCATCTGAAATACTCAAGGATGCCTTGTTGATATATTGAACTTTGACACAGGTACTCCCCCTGCAGGATGGAGACCGTTGATTCATTGTTTTGTTCACATTCAGTGTACTATTTTTAAATAAAAGAAAATTGTCCAAAACCTAGGTGAATATGATATTAAATAGCCATCACCTTTTCTAAATTATCATTTTAGTTGGTCAACTAATCAAATAGAATTCCTCTTATACTAATGTGGGGTTATTTATAGTTAATTTGTAATATTTGTATCATTTAAATTAGCTCTGGATTGTCCCCCAACATTATGTATGACTGGTGTATGGATGCATGCCCACCTCTTGTGCTGATGTGATAGGGAGGCAATTTTCCCCCTGTGCCCACCCCTATGTGTATTCACTCTATTATTGTTAATGTTTAATATCTAAATCATTTCAATCAGCTCTGGAGTGTCCCGCCAATACAACATACGACTGGTGCATGGATGCATGCCCCACCTCTGTGCCGATGTGATGGGGGAGGGGGGGGGGGGGGGCAGCCCGCCCCCTGTAGCAGACCCTGTGTGTAGGGGTGCAGATGTCCAGATGGTTATTCTTGAATTATTGTTATAGTAATATTGTTTATGTTTAATATCTGAATCCATTAAATTAGCTCTGGAGTGTCCCGTCAATACAACCTACGACTGGTGCATGGATGCATGCCCCACCTCCTGCGCCGATGTGATAGGTGGGCAGTCCGCCCCCTGTGACCGCCCCTGTGTGGAGGGGTGCAGCTGCCCCCCTGGTCTGGTCTCCAATGGCCAGGAGTGCCTGGAGATGGAGTTTTGTGGCTGCTACGAAGATGGCATCTATTACCAGGTTAGCAGTTTAAGATAGATAGGAAGAGAGAGAGAGAGAGAGAGAGAGAGAGAGAAATATGAATTTGACATTAATTGTATTATATTTTTGCGGCTATTTATTAAGTGTGATTAGTATCAGAAAAGGCCAATTCGTAAAAATTTGTTTTATTGCCCAGAGAATCCTCAATAACAGTGCAGCATCTTCTTTTCAGAAAGCACCCGGATGTTTAAAAGTTTGGTGACTCAGATGTTATAAGATGCGAATCTAAAAGAGGGTCATAAACATTTCATATTCTTCAGCCATTTTGTAGTTGGTGTTTATATAGGTATGTAATTGCAGCCTGTATAAAAATGTTTGGGACTGTTAAACAATTGATTACATATACTATTTACTGATGTTGAGACTGAATTTCTATCCTTTGGTATTATTATGATGATTTGAAGAGAATGGTAACACTGTCAATCACATTTGTTGTAGAGCAGAAATTATGTACATCAGTTCAAACATTTTAAAAACAAATCTAATAACATGTTTCAATATCTTGAATGTCAAAATACTGACATTGTTTCAACGTTGAATCAAAATCAAATCAAATCAAATTGCATTACACAGATTGGTGACAGTGTGTATCGCCCCGGCTGTCTGACAAAGAGCACATGTGTCAGTTACAACAACATCGAGACCACATCGCAGACCTGCAGCAGTTTTGCCAACTGTAGGATCGCGGATGGGGTGCATGGCTGCCACTGTGTGCCTGGGTACTCTGGGGACGGCATCACTTGCGTTGGTAAGAACCTAAGATCAGTGTCAATTATCTTGATAATGTTTTTAGTTAGCATAAATAACTTAAACTGTGAAGTTTGCTCATCTGGCTTTATCTGTCATAGGACATGCTACTTTGTTAAATGATTGTGAAATATTAAAATGAACAGCAAAATAAAACTATATGTGTAAAATTTATGGTGAATTCAAATGAACATATCAATTACCGGTAACTTAACGTGTGAGCATTAGCAGAAGGATATGTGGCTCTTCTATAACTTCTATGCTTGCAGCTGTGACAAAGCAGGGTTGGTGTTCCACAGCTCATAAGGCATGCCATATCAATTTACATGTATGGATACCTGCAACTGCGAGTGTGGCTGGTGTGGCTACAACTTATGCGGCATGCCACATGAATTCACATGTCTAGATTGTTGTTAATATTTTTCAAACAATTGTCAATTTCAATTCAATAGATATCGATGAATGCGAGAGTAACCCGTGCATCAATGGCGCCTGCATCAATGACCTCAACTTCTACGCCTGCAACTGCGAGCGTGGCTGGTCGGGCTACAACTGTGATGAGGCGTGCCAGGAGAATCCGTGCGAGAACAGTGGGACCTGTGTCCTGATTGATGCCAACAACCTGGAATGCCAGTGTCCATTTCCCTTCAACGGGACATTCTGTGAAATCAGTAAGTTTCATTTGTTTATTATTTTGCTCTTTATGATTGTGCTGCTATACAATTGGTTCTATCATGGTGAACGGTGACATTAATCGAGCCATCTGATGTGTCTTTTATACTGCCCATATTATATTGCCATTGAAAGTCAATTCAATTAAATTCCATCGATATTTATTCAACACTCAATAAAAACATTTCAAAGTGCAATATACATAATAAAGTGACATTTCATGATATGAATAATGTCTGAAGTCTGAAATACCTTTCATCAAATTGAGGAATTTGTATGCATTTACGGTCTATGATTTATTAACCCATTCCCTTGGAGATTCTGAAATACTCATAGACTTTGTACATACATGTCGCTCACCTAGTTTCCGTAAGCAATGTGTTTACAAGGATTAACTTATAATAAACTACCTTTTATTTTGTTCCGATTCCTAGATAACAATCCGTGTGAGATGGAGGACAACCCCTGTCAAAATGGAGCGACCTGTAACACCTTCGGGCTCCAGTACAACTGCACCTGTGCCTATGGGTTCAGGGGTACCAACTGTCAGGAAGGTAAGTTATAAAACAGATCTTTTAGTTAACATGTACTTTCTGTTATTGTGGACATGGTGTGGCAAGATTGGTAGAGCGCGCGCTTTCCGATCATGAGATCCCGAGTTCGAACCCTATGTATGCCCACAGACTGCATTTTTCTTCAGCAAGACAATTAATCCATGATAATGCTACTCTCTACCCAGGTGTATAAATGGGTACCATGGTCAGGTGTAAATTAGCCTTCACTCGCGCCATTGGCAGCATATGGCTAGGATGGTCCCCAGGGAGTTGAGGAAGTACAACATATTGTGTGGGTTTGGATTGTACCGGATGACCTTGGGTAAATGTAATAATTTGCGCTTGAAATCCCTGTGTTAAGCGGTATATAAATGCAAGCTATTATTTTAATTATTATTACACAGATAGCTTCCTGCAGTTCTACTATTGTAAACAATTGACACTTACAATTTACAACTTACAATGTTTATTACGTTTATTATAATTACAGGTCCAATTTATAACTATAGCCCTGAATAAACCAGTGAAATTTGATTGTTGAATGGTGACGTTCACATCAAAATTTGTCCCATTATTTTTGTTTAAAGAGGTGGACCCTTGCCTGTGCAGCCCTTAATACCTATGTAGATACATGAAATAACCTGATAGTTACCTGATAGTAAGTTACACATGGACTTGTAGTGGCTCCTTTACGAGGCAACATAATTATAATAATAATAATATACCGGAATTAGACAGCGCCTTATATCATTGCTAATTATCTTTGCAAAGATATTATTAACCCGGTCATAGGGTACAATGCACACCAGCACACATTGTGTGCACCATCTCCACTCCCCAGAGCATTCCTTCAAAAGTGGCTCATTTGCATTGATAAGCATGCACTCATAAACAATTGTAACAAAATCAAGAGTGATTGGATTGCTGCACTTTTTTACCCCTTTTACCCATTATCTTTTACATAGAGGTGAACCCTAGCCTGAGCTCCACCTGCGTGAATGGAGCAACTTGTAATAACCTCATTGGTAGCTACACCTGTACCTGTGGTGGATCCTTCATGGGGCTACATACATGTAGTTATTAACACTCATAAACAACTTTAAACATTAAGAGTGGTTGGATTGTTGCACTGTTTACCCCCTTTTACCCATTTTCTTTTCTTTTACAGAGGTGAACCCTTGCATGAGCACCCCCTGCCTGAATGTAGCTACTTGTAATAATCTGATAGATATGAACACTCATAAACAACTTGGAAATGGTAAAGAGTGATTGGATTGGATTAGATTGGATTGCTGCACTTTTTACCCATTTTACCCATTTTCTTTTACATAGAGGTGAACCCTTGCCTGAGCACCCCCTGCCTGAATGGAGCAACTTGTAATAACCTCATTGATAGCTACACCTGCACATGTGGTGGATCTTTCATGGGGCAAAATTGTGAAACTGGTGAGTACTTTGAAGACGATATATAGCATTTAAAAACAATTAAATTGCCAAGTTTTGTATTAGTAGTATGCCATTTTTATTGTCATGATCATAATTATGCTATTTAATTTGATTACAATGATTGTTAGTATTATTATCACGGTTGTAATTATTTTTGTTCTTATTGCGATAATTTTATCATTGTTGTTTTTGTTATTTTTATCATAATGGATGTTAGTATTGTTGGTATAATTTGTAATAATTTATTTTCATTATAACCACTTCACTATAATCCTTTCCTGGCCATTATTTGTATTATCATTATCTCTATAACTTTATTTCATCCTGCAGAGTATGGAATCTGCTACACATCGGGAGACCCTCACTACAAGACATTTGATGACCTGCGGCATAACTTCCAGGGTAGCTGCTCCTACATCTTTGCCAAGGACTGCACAGAGGAGGAACCCCGCTTCACTGTGATCACAAACAACCAGAAGGCATCACCAACATCGAGGGTGTCTTATAACTCAGAGGTCATAGTTCTACTCAACCAAACGGTAAGTATAAGTTTATCGCTCAGGTTAATAGTAATGTAAAGTTGTTGCCATTGCTAAGGACTATAATTACAGACTTGCCAACCGTTCCGTTTTTAACGGAATTGTCCCGTTTTTTAAGTTTTTATAGCCACAAAAAACGGAACGTTCCGATTTTGAAAAAAAAAAAAAAAAAAAAAAAAAAAAAAAAAAAAAAAAAAAAAAAAAAAAAAAAAAAAAATCGATTTTTTTTTTTTTTTTTTTCCTTCCTTCTCGGATATACAAGTACCATCCGATATCTGTCCGTTTTTCAATTGTAATCAGCAGGGCAGTGCCATGTTAGTCTACAAACCGCTGTCAAGATGAAAGCCTTCAGATATCTCATCACAAATGATTCTTCTAAATTTTGCTCTTACCAGGTTTAATCTATTCAATCTATTCATTAATCCTCTTACCATTTGTTTATTTGAACATTTTGTTGCATGTAAAATACCTTTACTTTAGGCTTAGCAATAGATTGGCAGGGTTCAACGTGCCATTTTCTGACCGAATCTATAGAATGGGGAAAGGAAATACCAAAACCGAAACCGAAACCGAAACCGTGAAAATGAAAACGTTTTTGCCGATGCCGGTCGGTTAACCGTCGTGTAACCGTTTCACTACAGCCCTAGTATGCACCAGATTGCACAATTGTAAGTCCAAAAATGCAAAAGCTCCCTACCGTAGGAGGGGGACACCCCCCTCCCACACCCTCCCCCCCTCGGTCGCTCCGCTCCCTCGTGCTCGGGCGTTCAGTTTTCTGACTTTCAAATGTTGGCAAGTATGTAATTATGTTAAAAGAACCACTGCCTCTATATCGTCAGATGTCTCCAACATGGAGGGTGTAGGAGAGTTACAGTTTTGCTCAACTAGAAGGTTAGCTTAATATTGTGTAACTTTTGCACAGGGTAATATTAATTTAAAGTTCTTGCCAAATTGATTTTTGTATGACTTGGTTATGAACATTATTTTTCCCCTATCCCGCCCATTGATATGTACTTTCTCCAAAGCTAGTGCCAGTAGCTTCTAACACCACACATATGACATTATGAAACACATATGCATTATAATTATATCTGTTTCATTTAATTATTTCAATTTTTTCTACTTGGTCAGCTAGAATGAAAATGCTTTACAAACATTTTGCTATTCCATTATCTTCACCAATCTGCAGGAGATCTTGCTGAGCCAGGGCCGTGTGGTGACAGTGAATGGTGTTATGGTCAATCTGCCCACTGAGGCACATGGTGTCAGGATCTCCATCAGTGGCATCCATGTGGTAATTAGTCTTTGATTTCATATTAATAATATTATTATTTTTTAGGACTACAATAAAACCTGTCTTAGTGACCACCTGCCAATAGAACACACCTGTCTACATTGTTTCACATTGGTGCTAACTATACACAGGTTGGACTGCAGGACTTCATTAATGTTTGAAATCTTTACTTTTTGTCTATTCTATTAAAAATCTCATAATATAAGTAACGGGATCTTTCCTCCAAAGCCATTCACAGGCCTTTTCGTTACATTTTCAGTCCAGTTTGTAACATTACTTTAATGTACCACATAATTGGTTACATTCCATCTATGTGTTTAGGCTCTGTTGTTGTACTTAGATTTGAATAAATGAATAAAAACAAAAGATGGAATTTAGTCTGATTGGATTAGTTTTACTTTAAGTACAGGATCATGGTATTTTCCCACTTATACGAATGATCTCTCATTCCATTTTACTTTCAGCAAATTGTATCAGACATCGGCCTGTACGTGCGGTGGGACGGTGATAACCGAGTCGAGGTGAAAGTGACGTCGGAATTCAAGAACTCCACCTGCGGTCTCTGTGGCAACTACAATGGCATCGGAACAGAGGAGGATGAATTCCTTACACCGCTGGGAAATTCAGTAAGTAGAAACTTGCACTCATTGTAAAAATACAATATTTATTTGATGAGTAAAACTGTGAATATAAATCAGCCACTGGCCATTTGAATTTGGTTTTGCAAGCAGATCAACCCCGAGGTCCTTAACACTTAACGTGCCAGGGATTTTAATGCTCTATGGCATTTGTGTGTATTGTAACTCGCAAAAATGCGAGCTTGGCACTCAATGAGTTAAATATGATTATTGAACGTGCACCCAGATCTGCACTCGATTGAGGATGTTGTAACAACATGGAAACCCCGGAAATTGTGAAAGGCATGATAAAGGTTTTTATAGTACATTTCAGTATTCTAATACTTAATAAAAACAAAGGTCATTATAACATGTATCGTTATATTCATTTAACCTGTTATATATATCTTGGGCTGTAGTCTATGGTAATTTTCTTATACAAAAATGATATTGTCTTGATTGTCTTGATTAAAAACAAAGAGAAGTGGTTCAAATTTGTTACAATGTGCAGGTCTCGAGTGAAGCTCCCTTTATTTGGTAACAGCTAGGATGTGTACAGTATCCTACACTGCATTCCCCAAGATATTGAATGAATGATCTGCTCTTGGCCCTCGAATGATGTGGATTTAAACTGGCAATGTACCCTATGACCAGGGTAATAATAGTGTAAAGCAGTAATTTATGGTTTTAGGCACTATATAAATCAAATCTATTATTATTATCATCATCATAACAGCTTTTGATAGCTAACCATAATGTACCTATGATAAATGGCACTTTGATTTAATTTTTTGATTTGTACAGGTATCAAACGAAGCTGCCTTTGGTAACAGCTGGGAGGCGTACAATGACCCTGAATGCGTCCCCCAAGAGGAGGAGGTCAGAATCTGCTCTGGAATCTCCTCTGCTGATTTGGAGCTGGCGCAGGCAACATGTGCAGTTATCCATAGTCAAGACGGTAATGACAACCAACCTTGTAAAGTGGAAGCATAAATTGTTTGTATATAAATATGAACTACGTTGGTTGGCAGTATCCATATATTCTTTTTTTTTTTGGGGGGGGGGGGGGGGGGGTTGTACATGATGATGGCTTGTTAGGTGAGGTATTTCATGAATTTGCATCACCAGGATAAGGACACACAATTGCCCAATGTCATGACATAATGTTAATGCATGTATGTACTTTGACTTTCTCATGCAATAATGTTAAATACAAGAAAATGACCAAAGAAAATATGGCTTTGCTGGTTATTATATCCAACGCCTTCTGGATAACTAGACCATTGCTGTAACCATTAAGCCACAGAGACCCTTTGATGGCATTTCTTCCTAGAAAACCCATTATGTTTCTCATGTTGGTCATAAGCTTTATCAATCTTAATATACAAGCATGTTTTATTTATCCATATCATGTCCCTTCGTGGATAGCTTTGATGTGTTAGACCCACAAGATTTGGACAGAAATCCTTTTCAATGCTGGTGCTAGTCAATTATGCTGTCGTTGTCCATTTTAGGTCCTTTCGTGGATTGCTTCGCTGTGTTGGACCCAGAAAACTTCTACCGAGACTGTTTGTACGATGTCTGCGCAGAACCGGACAATGCGGATGCAGCTCTCTGCAACGCAATGGCCTCCTTCTCCCAGGCTTGCAGATACTTCTATGTGGACATCCCTGCGTGGAGAAATGCAACCTTCTGTCGTAAGAACTGATACATATCTCATTCATTATGAAAACATTGTGAATCATTAAAATCTTTACAAATTTAAAAACTCGGAAGTGATGTTAATAACATTTTACTAAAAGTGCTTTTGATAACTTGTTTTTTTTTCAACTTTGATATTCGACTTGCAAAACATACTTCTGGTTAAAGCGATCCTTGTGACCTTTTATATATTTATAATATTAAACAAAAAGCGTGACTCTTTTTGTATTTCAAACATTTAGAATTTAATTAATTTTGTTCTCTTTATAACCCTCCGAAGAAACACAACCAAAATGAACACAAACTATAAAGAGAATAAATTTCTTTAATGTGATTTAATTGTTCATTTTAATATTTTGTCTTTCTCTTTTCTTTCTTTCGCTCAGCTCTTGACTGCCCATCAAACAGCTCCTACGATGTCTGCACTACTGCCTGTCCGCGTACCTGCTCAGACTTCAGGGATACTGAAGCCGACTGCTACGAGCCGTGCGTAGAGGGCTGTGCCTGCGACAATGGATTCGTGCTCGAGAACCTTGATTGCATACCCGAGGAGGAATGTGGATGCACTGTCAGTGGGTTCTACTTTCCGGTAAATTGCTTTTCTTAGAGACCTTCTTAAATGCGATAAATAATTGTATTTGTGATGTTTTTGTTTTACCTACTTCTGGAACCCAAGAATTGACTTCTACAGCTGTGCCTGTGTTGAAGGATTTGTGCTTGAAAACCTTGATTGCATACCCAAGGAGGAGTGTGGATGCACTGTCAATTGGTTCTACTTTTGGGTATATTACTATATATCAAGTCCTTTTTTTTTACAGTAAATTATTTATTTGTGATTTTGTTTGTTGACACACTGCTGGAATATCAATCATGACTATATTATGTTGTGTATTTATAAGTCTGGGGAGAATCTCAATAATTGCATAACACATATACCAAAGAGGTATTTTTATGCACTAAAATGATGGATTCTACTTTCTAGTAAGTCCCCCCTTTTCATACAAAATGCCATTTTATTGCTGATTTGGTTATCCCAATGTTTTTTAAAGACTTTTTTTTATAAACTACTGAGTACTTGTTACTAAAAAAAAAAGTAATACATTGTCTTTTTCCCCCTTTAGGTTGGAAGTTCTCTGCTTACAGAAGACTGCCAAACGTACTGTGAGTGCAATAGGGAGGGTAGTATCAACTGCACGGAAGTTGCATGCGATCCCAACGCATTATGTGGAGTCGTGAGCGGAGAGACGAGGTGTATCTGCAATGATGGATACGACACCGTTGGCTATGGCTTCACCTGCTTGGGTATGTAAATGCTATTCTTAACCCGTTCCTTTCAAGTTTCTGTAATCACCATAGACTTTGTACACGACCCACCCGGTTCCCATGGTCAATGGGTTAACACTCATAATGTATAATCTGACTGATTAGGAGGGCACACTCATTGTATTTCTTTATATTTTAAGAAATGGTTACTATTATGTTTATTAATATTTATTGATCAAAGTTTTGGGGGCATGTGCTGCGATGAGAGATAACTAAAAAGCATTGCAGTGTAAGTTGTTTTCATCTTATTGTACCTGTTACTACAAAAGAAACAAACAGTAATTGTTTTTCTCAATTTGTTTACTGTAGAAATCAACGAATGCGAGTCCAACCCGTGCATAAACGGCACCTGTATCGACATGGAGAATGGTTACACCTGTGACTGCAACCCAGGCTGGATTGGAACTCACTGCGGCGAGAGAGACGACTGCTTCTCAGCTCCCTGTTCCAATGGAGCGACCTGTCGAGATGGGCGAGACACGTTCACTTGTATCTGTGTGAACGGCTACACGGGAGATACGTGTGAAACAGGTAGGTTTTTATTATATGCTGGGGTGATATCAAACTTGGCAAATTTAGGCAAGTTTATTTTCAAACTTCACAAAATATATGTGATGAAAGAGTAGTTGACTGCTTCTCCGATCCTTGTCTTAACGGAGCGACCTGTTAAGATTGGGATGGCACATTCACTTGTATCTGTAAAAATGGCTACACTTGCGAAACAGGTGGGTTTTCAACATGTTCCCTACTAGAATTTGCTATCCCCACAGGGTTAATACCAGAACAGACCAAGTTCCTGTAGTCAGTTGGCTAAATTTTAGGGTTATATGATATTGAAACAAATGTTAAATCAAGTTTTAACTTAATTTGATGAAAGAGAGAGATGACCATTTCTTTGGTCCTTGTCTGAATGGAGCAACATGTAAAGATGGGGATGACTCATTCACTTATACATGTAAACATATGAACATGTTAGACTCTTGTGAAACATGCTCAGATGGTGTCAATCTTCAACAAAATGTTAAACTTCAAATGACAGCTTTTACAAAAAGGAGTGATTATTTGCTTTAATTTCTTGTTAAAGGAATGAGAATGTTGGATTCCTATAAACTTCAAATTATATTTTGTTTGTCAAGTCCACTGATCTTTTTTTTTTGTTGCATTCTTGATTGTATACTCCATTTATTGTGTTACTTTACTAGAAATCGATGAGTGTGCATCTAATCCATGTGATCACGGAGGGAATTGCACAGATCTTCTTGGCACCTACCGGTGTACCTGTGTCACAGGTTACGGGGGAGACAACTGCGAAGTGGGTAAGTTATATACCACATGGTAGTGATATTTGAAGAGCTTAATTCCAAAAGGCACTAAATCAACTTTTTCAACTTTCGAGAAAAATGTATTTGCCCAAATATGTACACATGCCTATGGGAATGTGAAAATGGAATGTTCCATATTTTGTTTTTGATTGTGTAAATTCTAGGAAGGTACATAGCTTATTAATGTTCTGATATTCATATTCATTTCTAAACTTTTATAATTCTTGTATATGATGTCTATCAGTATCCACCTTGACCTATTTTTTTGTTTGTTTCATGTATTGGTTATCTGTTTGATTCATTCAAGCCTGTAATTGATTTATTTTGCACAAATCAATAATATGTATTTTGTACATTGTGTGTAGGTGATTGATACCAGTAGAGATGAAGCTGATGGAAAACAATATATATGTACATATACCGGTACTTGTATCTGTTTCTTTCTCTTATTTATACTGTTCCTCTTTTGTCATGGAAATATCAATGATAGAGAAAGTTATCCCTGTCAGAATGGAGGCACCTGTTGTGATTTAATCTGGTAATCCTGGTACTACTGCTCCTGATTTCATTATTCACAAATAAATAGCGTTTACATCAATAATTATGCAAGTGATCTACACTGGTCAGCAATAGGGAAGCAAAGAGAACAATATATTTATACATATATATGTTTTCTTTCTAATTTTCTGTATTTTCATGCAGATATCGATGAGTGTGGAAGTTCCCCCTGCCAGAATGGAGGATCCTGTTATGACTTTGTCGGTTTTTACCGCTGCTCATGTACCACACGCTACTCCGGAGACGACTGTGAAATAGGTAAGAAAACATTTATATCCTAGTTTAGTAGACTTTACTTGTCATGTTTTATGCTCATTAACATTTCTTAACCTGTCCCCTACTAGATAATGCAATCCCCATATAGTTAAGATTCCTTTTTGCAATGGGTTTAATACATAAGTATTACAACCGTAAATTTTTTATGAGATAAATGAAGAAGAAAATTTGTTTATGCACCCTACGCTACTCGGGTTATAACTGGGAAATAGGTGAGGCAAACTCTACACAGTTAAACCTGTATACAATGGCCACTCAGGGGAAAACATGACTATGAATATGTTCATTCTGAGCAAGTGATCTTTATAGACAGGTTAATTTGCATGATAACGATAACCAACGTAGTTAAGATTAGTGGTCTTTCTTAATATACCACCTCATTTTTATGAATGACTATTACAAAAAGCTTATTTGAATACCAGTAGTTGTGTGTAAGATTCATTAAACCTAAACAATTCTTTATCCTTATTGTTATGTTTGTTTGTTTTTGCCATAGATGATTCACCATGTAGGAGCGATCCCTGTGAAAATGATGGGACCTGTATGCCATTTGGGAATGAAGTCTACCAGTGTCAATGTCTGCCTGGCTTTCAAGGAATGAATTGTGAAATAGGTAAGAATCCAACACAGCCATGGCATGTGTGTCTTTCAGCAAGACACGTTATCCACATTTGCTGCTCTCAACCCAGGTGTAGTAAATGGGTACTTGGCAGGAATTTGTTCCTTGAAATGCTTGAGCGCTTGAATAATAATAATAATAATAATAAGAATAATAATTAACACTTATATAGCACATTTCCAGTTAAAAACTGTTCAATGCGCTGAACAACCTCTCCAATCTACAACAAGGCTGCTCGTCTAAATTTTTACCATTTTTAAAGTCTTTGGTATGACCCAGTCTGAACCCGAGACCTCCTGTGCATGAGGCGGACACTTTAACCGCTAAGCCACCATGCTCGGTATCATAATTATTAATTAATATCAATTACTTGCCATGCACAATATTCGTCTTTTTATCTGGCGTGCAAGAATAGGAGAGTTTTTGTTTGTATGTTGGTTAATAATCATTCAATATACATTTTCCTTTGCAGATGTGAATGAATGCTACAGCTCTCCCTGCCTGAATGGAGGCACTTGTGTGGATATGGTAAACTCCTATGAGTGCGAGTGTGCTGTCGGCTATGCTGGAGTTCACTGTGAATTTGGTGAGTGTTCAATTAAATGGGAAAATAGTATATGATCTATTAACCCGTTGCTTACGGGAACCGGGTGGGTTATGTACAAAGTCTATGGGGATTTCAGAATCTCGAAGGGAACGGGTTAAAATAGTCTTTAAAATGTTCAATTAATTATTTTCTTTGATTGCTAATTATGATAGCATGTGGATTGTATTTGGTGCCAAACTTCACAATTTGGTGAGTTGCTCTGCATAGTTAAACAGTAAATGATCAAACTAGTCTGTACAAAATATAATCTGTTTTTATATCACTTTGATTATTTATAGTGTAATTTTCTCTTATGATACAGATGACAAGCCAGTGATAGAGATTGTCAAGATCTGGAGCGGTTCTGTCACCATTGCCTGGACAGTAGGCATCGACGTGGAATGGTTCGTCGTCGAGTACCGCCAGAATGATAGCTCATCGTGGATGCGTAGCGGAGAACTTGCGGGAGACAGACGACTCTACAACCTCCTGAATCTGGACAACGAGACGGACTATGTATTGCAAGTGATAATGCGGAGAGCCATGGGTGGGAGTGTCGCCGTCACTGATCCGGTTCCCGTGACAACGTGTTCAAGGGGTTTCAGCGGCGAAAACTGCACCATGGGTATGTATGGTGTTATATTATGTGAATGCATACATCTTAGTTCATTCACACTAAATCTTTAGAGAAGAGTTTGTTTTTTAATTCAGGATGAAGTGTAATTTAAATACCACAATAAAATTGTAGTTTATTGTCTTCAATGTATTCAATTTAGCATGATATGCTACTATATCATGATAGATGGAGAACTGCATATTTGAAAAAACTTGTGTTGATCATATAATATTCTTGTATGTAAAATTTGTCACTATTTCTATCCTTTTAATTCTAGATCAGAGACATGTGCCATTCAACGTCCAGATCCGAGACTCGCGGCCAAACTCCCTGACCATCGAATGGGAGGTGGACATCACCATACCCTCTGACAACCAGGCCTATGTCCAGTACAGGGTGTATGGTAGTGACGCATGGGAGTGGGGTCCCGCCATCTCCAAACTTGCTGTAGGGGTCATCGATGTTCCTTCCCTGCGTGGGAACGAGTACTACGAGATCCAGATCTTTGTTGGGAATGTGGAAACCGAGCAGTTCAATGCCAGTTGTATTAACCGGTTTTACACTTGCGCCCCAAATCTTGTAGGGCCTAACTGTGAGAGTGGTACGTATTGAATGAAAGTTTTTGATTGTGCAATTATAATAGTATAATGTTCTAAGAAATTGTGTGTAAAATGTATGCATAATGGTTGATGTATGTGTATTAGTACTGTGAGAACAATGGGTGCCATGCAGTTATGATATTTGTTCGGAATTCTGTTTATAGTATATTCAGCCTGTTTATACTCTTCTCCTGTAAATGTCTATGTAATATATGGTATATGGACCTCTGCTATGTGCAGCTGAGTCTGATATACAGATTTGATGATTTGAATTGAAATTAATATCCTTAAGTTTGAGAGTAGTTGTGTTAGTAGGTTCTACACATATTTTTGACTGAATATGAACTACATAAATAAAAACTTTTACTTCTAAAATAAAATGATGCCATAATAGTAATTCTGCCAATGATTATTTCTTTAGGATTCGCTACCTGCACTGCCTGGGGCGACCCTCACTACATCACCTTCGACGGTCAAAAGTACAACTATCAGGGAGACTGCGACTACACCCTCATCACCGACACATGCCAGGGGCCGACGGACAATGCTCCGGCTAGCTTTCATCTCTGGAGTGACAACGTGAAGCAGCGTCCATCTGAGACGGTGTCATACCTGCGACAGCTCGTTCTGGAGTACGACGGGACGGAATACTCTGTAGAGCGCCATCATGTGGTGAAGGTTAATGGGATTATAGTGACTCCACCCTTCTATTCTCTGGATCGGGTCGTCTTCATCTTCTACACAGGAGCACAAACGGTGAGTACTCTTTATAAAAGCACTAATGCACAATTTTGCTGTTTTATATTAAACATTGCCTTGTTTTTTCCTGTTGTTTTTTGTTTGTTCTATTGTTGCACTTTGGACTCTGCGTCACAATGGTCAATTCCAAACTGACATGAAATGGTCTGAGACATTCAAGAAATCCAAAGTTAATAAATACAGTACATTAAGTACGTATATTTACTACTAACATTTTCTCTACTTTGCTCTGGAATGTGTAATTACAGGTCATCTCAACCAACTTTGGGCTCCGTGTCACGTACGATGGCCAGTACCGAACCGACATCATACTGCCTGAGACATTCAAGAACACCACCTGTGGATTGTGTGGGACATACGACGGTATGCAGAACAATGATTACACAAGAATGGATGGAGAAGTGGTAAGACTTATATTTAGCAGTTACCTTTAATACTCACCTGTCTAAAATTGTGAATGTGTGTGTTTGTGTGTTTGTGGGAGTATTATGCTTGAACATATATATATATATATATATATATATATTAAACGTACATTTGATAAACCCCATGAAGGCAAGGGCTTACCTCATTGTATGTATGTTACACTGTATTATTAGGGAAAGTATTACGTAAGTCACTTACAGCCTTTCTACCAACTCTTTTAATACACTTTATAATAATTTTGTCCATTTTGGGTATATATTGTATTAATTGTTTTCCCCTTTCCTCATCAACTTTTCTATCAAGTGTTAAATAAATTGAACTTGAACTTGAACTTGAACAACTGGTATTCTGGCAGTGAAATTTAATTTTAAAATAAATAAAAGGGGTCACCCCCAATATGTAATGGCATGCTTCCCATACCAAAGGGATAACACAACTGATTTCACTGGATGAGGAATGTTTTACTGAGAAAATGATAACAAGATTAGCAGTTTGTGTCAAGAAGTTGTAAGGCCCATTTAGTGACACAATGTGAGATTCCAATTATGTAAGATTTCAACAAAACTGGTGCCTTAAAAATGTATTTTAAATTTGTTTTGCAGGTCAACTCTCCCCGTGAGTTTGCCAACAGCTGGGCAGTATCAGATTGCACCGTGCCCATAGACGATGTCATCCCATGTCCCAATGATGCGACAAGAGCGCAGGCAGAGCAGCTCTGTGACATCCTCAACGATGAAAGTGGTAAGACTATTCAGTGATTATTATATTCTTATTTCTAGCATGATAAATTACGTTTTATATAACAATAACACTTATTTATAAATGTATTTCCAGTAAGATGTACGATTGTTTGAGACTTTGACTACAATTGAAAGCATTCAAATATACAAATCTCTATAATTAGGGAGACGTTTTAAAATTCAAAACCCATTTCATTCGTGTTTAATTTTTTTTTTTTCATTCGTCAAAAGCAAAACAGCAAGGTACAAGAGAAATGTAGGAGAAAAGCTCCAAGTAATAATGGATGAATTTGTCAAACTAAATGGATTACTGTGCATTAACCTTCCCAAAGATAATAATAATAATAATGATAATATTATGAACATTTATATAGTGCAGCTACTATAAAGATGACATCATATTTGTCAGCATTTAATAATATTTGATATTGTATTCTTAAATCTCTATTTAGATGCTCTCGGAGCCTGCTTTGGAGTGGTTGAACCACTGCCGTACTACGAGGCCTGCATCTATGACCTGTGCGTAACCCTTCCCGACTATGACATCATCTGTGCCGATATCGATACGTACGCATCGGCCTGCAGGGCAGCAGGGGGACTACCGGGCGACTGGAGATCGGAATTTCCCCAGTGCCGTAAGTACTGCTATCAGTGTTTGCCATATTTCTTCTTCTTATCTCTATATCTTTATAATCCAATGCTAGAAATGCATGTTAATTTGTTCCCTAAAAAGTATTGCTCAGACAAGCTTAAAGATTCATCTAAACAAGCTTGCCTAGCATCTGATATGGTTGTCTCACAAAAGAGTGAAACATACAAAATGTGTAAAGTTTGTGTATCTAGTCAGGCAAGTGAAATGTTACATTAATAAAAATGTGTGGTATTGAAATACAATTTTCTTGATAAATTCTTTCTGTTGCTGAGGTGTCATGTTTAGTCAACATGACCCTTTAATAGAAACCTGTGCCAGTTGTTGCCAGCCAATCTGCTTCCAGCGCAACGTCCACCAAAATTTCCTAGTGTCCTACATTTAGGACTTGAGTATACTTTGTATACTGGTGTACTGGCTCGCAGGCATTGGTGTTTGTTTTATATCGAAATATTAAACCTTTTGTTGATAACTTCCTTCCATTGCAGAGATATCGTGCCCAGTTAAAGGACCTAAAGAATACAACGTACTTTGGCACTTATTCCATAGTTGATGACTTGTAAAATAGGTCTGCCGAAAAAAAATCCATGAAAATAAACACAGTAGTGATTTAAGACTAATTTTCTGATGCCAAATCTCATTTAGCTGCCAGTTTACGCCCCACCCACATTTAGGGTCCAGAATCGGCAGCGTGATTGACATGTGATTGACAATTCATTGGCTTACGTCATGACGCGTAATCTACAGAATTTAGTTCATTAGTCCGTACTTTAGATGACGTCACATTTTGGCGATTTAAGAGGGGCGTTCCCAGGACAATTAGATATTTACTAATTACCCCAAAATTGATTGATTTCATGAGAAATGACTGCCAAATTCTTTTTCTTCAGGACAAATTACATAGAGAGAGCCGAATTGTGAAAATAAGGCCATCTAGACGCTATAGGTCCTTTAACATGACCCTGGAATCCTGTAGAGGTCAGCAGACCTACTATCAGCCTAATGTCCCGCATAACTGCAGTCCTGTCTCCTGCCTAGAAAATATGTATGAGCATTGTCATTTCACAAAATTGCCAACTCGGGTTTAGGATAGCAGACAAATTGTTTGATACATATTGAAATAAACTTTCTATTTTGATGACTTCTTCTGTTGCAGAGGTCTCGTGTCCAGTGAACACGACCCTTGAATCCTGCGCCAGTGGATGTCAGCCAAACTGCTATCAGCCTAACGTCGAGCCAAACTGCCCAGTGTCCTGCGTAGAGGCCTGTGTGTGTGACGGAGATCTGCTCTTCGACGGCACTGAATGCGTCGAGCCCAGCAAATGTGGCTGCAACACATCAAATGCAGAATATGTCTCAGTAAGTTCTAGATTATTAAAGTTAATCTAAGTTATTTATTGGTTGAAAGCTCCTTGTACAATGCAACTGTCGTGGTGCTCTGTGTCCTGCATAGAGGCCTGTCTGTATGTGTTAGGGAGATCTACTCTTCGACGGCACTGAATGCGTCGAGCCCAGCAGATGTGGCTGCATCACAGAAACTGTAGAATATGTCTCAGTAAGTTCTATATTATTAAAGTTAATCTTACTTATGTATTGGTTGAAAGCTCCTTGTACAATGCAACTGTCGTGGTGCTCTGTGTCCTGCATAGAGGCCTGTCTGTATGTGTTAGGGAGATCTACTCTTCGACGGCACTGAATGCGTCGAGCCCAGCAGATGTGGCTGCATCACTGGTACTGCAGAATATGTCTCAGGAAGTTCTAAAGTCATAATGCATTAATAACATTTAGCTAACTGCAATATCCCTGGTAAACCCCATTGACTATACCCCTTTTAATATTTGATTAACTTATGTTCTGTTAAAATATAAAAGTGGCAAATCTAACTCATGTTTTCAATGTATCTTCACAAACAGAATGGCACTACATTGGGTAGATTCAGTCTGTACCCAATAGTGCACATGTTCTGGTCATGTGATTAGATGCTCAAAGTATTCTTGTGGCCACACAGTGAGTTTTGTCAAAGTTGACAAAAGAGACCAAATATATTCCCCCAAATAAATCAATTTGAATGTAATGAATAATATTCATATTTATACTCTATTTTTTCTTTGAATGTACAGGATGGCACTACCTGGGTAGACTCAGGATGTACCAAGCAGTGCACATGTTCTGGTGGTGGGATTAGTTGCTCAAGCTATTCCTGTGGCCAAAACTCCGATTGCGGCGTGAAAGGTGGCAGAAGGGACTGCTACTGCGAGGACAGGTACTCCCGACCGAGCGAGGGGCAAGAGTGCACAAGAGGTAAGAACTCTGTCGGTCTATCTATCCCACTTACTTCTGCTGAAAATTAGCTTGGTGCACCTATAGGGTTGCCCGCCGCTAGTATGCTCCCCGGGGAGTTGAGAATGTGTACAAAATAATTGTGCGGGTCTGAACTGTACCAAATGACCAGGGATAATAATAAGCGCTTTGAGCACCTTATTAGGTGGATATTGCGCAATATAAATATTCAATATTATTATTATTATTATTATTACATAATATTAACCCATTCAGGACTGGTCCGGAAACTACTCGGGCTATGGTATATGGAGAAAACATGTTATAGCCAATTTCAATCGGTCCTGGGCTGGTTAAATATTTAAAAGTTATAATCCCTCAAAAGATTAATGTTACGATGTGAAGGGAGGTACTACTACTGTCAAGTTTGTTTCTTCTACTATTATTAGGAGGAAAACAACCACGCATGAAAGAATCATCCAATTCAGACAAAAAGTTACTAGACCCCTTTCAGGACTGGTCCTGAAAATACTCAAGCATGCGTCTATGGATAATACATGTTATAGCAAAAATCAACCAGTCCTGAACAGGTTAAAAAATTATCTGGTATAACAAGGTAATATAGATGGTCTCAGGGTCTTTGTTATAACGAGGTTCCACTATACTAAACGCTGATTTTATCACCTTGAAACTGTATTAATTTATTCATTTATTTTTCATATCCACAAACAGAGCCTGGCCATTGCACTGTCAAGGGAGACCCTCACTACAAAACCTTTGACGGCAAAAAGTATGACTTCCAGGGCGACTGCGAGTACACCCTCATCAGGCCGTGTAACGACGACGCCAACGACACCGTCGTCGACTTCCACTTGTGGGGGAAGAACGGGAATAACAAGCCCTCGGCGACTGTGACCTCCATGCGAGCTTTCACGCTGGACTTCAACGGGACGTCCTTCCGCGTCGAGCGCGGGAACGATGTGTTCGTCAACGACCGCCAGCTCTCGGGGTCATTCTTCAGCTATGGATCGGACGTCGTCATCCAGTGGGATGCTCAATACGCAGTAGGTTCAATTTTTTAAAGTTTAAAGTTAATCCTTCCCATGGCAATTTGGAACTAATGCAGCGCCTATCTCCAATTATGTAGCCGTAGGCCACACGTCTTCTGTAAGTAGTGAAAGATACAGAAGAGGACTGCCTAGTTCTTGGGTGACTGTGTGTGTTTAACGGTTCTACTTTGTTTCATGCTTTTTAAAACAACTGTATTGTCGTCATAGCAGGTACTTTACAAAGAGCTCATGATCACAGACACAGGGATCTAAACAAGTTAATATGCAAACTGCAGGCTATAGTTAATCTGTATTGTTATTATTTTCTTTTAATATAGTACCTCTCGACCTCGTTTGGACTGAATATCGTCTATGATGGGAAGAGTGCAACGGAGATCGACCTTGCCTACAGCTACTTCGGCAGGACCTGTGGCTTGTGTGGTACCTTTGATGATGATACTGACAACGACTTCAGACTTCAAGATGGTTCACAGGTATTAGTCCAACTTTTTCAAGATTCTTAAAAATCCCCATAGACTTATTAATT
This sequence comes from Echinarachnius parma, assembly GCA_037951105.1. Classification (NCBI taxonomy): domain Eukaryota; kingdom Metazoa; phylum Echinodermata; class Echinoidea; order Clypeasteroida; family Echinarachniidae; genus Echinarachnius; species Echinarachnius parma. The sequence goes on from JBAMJV010012002.1 coordinate 42,704, forward strand.
AATATGAGTCATCAGTGCAGTACAATCGTATTGTAATTATACAATTCAAAATAAGTGCTTGTTGGCACTTGCAGCTTTATATTGATTGGCATTATTTTGACATATTCTATAACACTGTTTTAGCCTGCATATTAAAGCAAGCACCTTAATAGTGGTAACTATAGGCAGGTTGGCTGCGCTATACAGATGGCCGGTAAGACAGGTGTGACAACCTAGGCCAAATAATAATAAATGTGGCAACTTATATAGCACTTTTGTATGTCTTTAAACGCTGGCGGCTTATTATCATTATTACTAAAATCTTAAGATGCAAACTGCATTCAATCCAGCGCATTAAGTGCATATTTATATGTATATTCAATTCACCACCCTGTCTGGTCGTGTCATGTAATGTGCCATTTGTTTTCTCTCTCAAACATTTAACCAATTTGTTAATGTGTATGTTGTGTCTTTCGTTCCTCAGACTGAGTTTGAGACGGTGTTTGGCCAGAACTGGGTTGTCGACCCAGAAACCTGTGACTGGGACTACAGGCCCGTCCCGCAGTGTGATGCAGACACTTACAATGAGGCCATTGACCTCTGCTACATCTTCAGCTATCCTGATAGTGAGTGGCTAACAATCAGACATTTCTGGTTTGTTTTCTAGCTCTGATTGGCATTATATTGATTTTGTAACATAAATTATCAAATGATTAATGTTTAATTTAATCATTTATATAATCATACTGAATTTAACCATATCTGTGAATAGATTTGTATATAAATAGCTCTTTCTTAAAGTTGAACATATCTTTGGAAAAGTATTGACCCTGGCCTCCTTGTATCATGATTATGGCAAATATGTATTGATATGGGTATGGTCATTTCAAGAGGCTGAAAGAAAATGTGTATTTTATAAAAAGTATTGCTTCATGTCGTGCCATTGAATTACAGATTTATCTGGTATGTGGTAGGATATTGGCAATTAATCCTGAGAATGAATTTGCTTTTGTGCACAAATTTCTTGTCACTCCCTCTGATGAAGATGCTGCTTCTATCAAAAGCTCAGGCTTTTTATAGTAAATAAGCAGCTTTCAGCACCCTGCTCCTTCATTTATGATTAGTAGATACTATTATTTGTTTACCCTCTGACGATGATTTTGCTATGATTGAATGCTTAGCCCCCTCCCCTACTGACTCTTAATACTATTGCATCCACTTATTCACAGGTCCACTGGCCTCTTGTCATGACTTTGTCGACCCACGAGACATCTACGAAGATTGCATCTATGACTACTGCGCCCTGGGCCCTGACTTTGATGTGTGCGAGTACATTCAGGACTACGTCCTACAATGTCAATCCGAGGGCATCGAGTTGGGTGACTGGCGCTCAGAGGTTCCAGAATGTGGTAAGTTCTATGTGGCTCAACATAAAATTATGTGGCTTTGATTGCACCAAGAACTAAGTTTCCCCCTTTTTACAGGTGCTATTCGTTCAGCAGGTCTAAGATATTATTATATCATACATTCAGTTACTTTTAATCTGACACTGAGTATTCTTTTTTTTTTTAGTGATCGCATGTCCCGGGGGTAAGGTGTATCAGCGAGGAGCGAGCCCCTGCCAGCCCAGCTGTGGGATCCAACAATCGGGCCAGTGTACCAGGCCCCCCTACGACAGGTGCGTGTGTCCCGAGGGGTTGCTGGAGGATGGGGACCGGTGCGTGGAGCCAGACAGCTGCGGCTGCACCGTGTTCCGAGGAGGAGATACCATCTACCTAGAGGTATTTCTTAACCCATTGACTATATACGAGAACTGGGTGGGTTGTGTACAACGTCTGTGGATATTTCTGAATCTCAAAGGAAAACAGGTTATCTCAAAGTTCTTATTTCTGTCTTATTGTAAGAGTCAATCATGCCAGCAGACATGTTCACAAATCATTAAACCCCTTTTTGCTGTTATATACATGTTCTTTTATATATTTGTTATATATTACCACATACATGTACATATGTTTATTCTTGATATCATTAGTCCGATGGTTACTGGATAAGTGACAACTGCGATGAGCGCTGCACCTGCACAAACGCCAATGCCACGTGCGATACCTCGGGATGCGGAGAGTTTGAGGAGTGCAAGCTGAAAGGCGGCACCAGGGACTGCTTCTGTGTGGACAGATTCACCAGAGAAGAAGACATCTGCATCAGAGGTATAAAATCAAAATGATTATTATTTGTTATTTATTTTAAAACTGAATACATACCAGTAATAACTTCATCCAGAACAAATTAAGATGACCATGCAGTCTGGAGTTAATTGGGTTGTAGAGAGTTTGAGGAGTGCAAGCTGAAAGGTGGTGACAGAGACTGCTACTGTTTGGACAGATTCACCAGAGAAGAAGACATCTGCATCAGAGGTACATGTAATCGGATTGTTTTCGATCCTAAAATATGCTACAAAATGAATTCATTGCCTATGAGAACCTGGTGGGCCTTGTATTAATAATCTCTATGAGAGTTACAAAATCTAGTAGTGAACCGGTTCATGTGATTTTGTTAATTTCTTCTTGAATATATAATTGGGATGTGGGTAGTTCTAGTTTCTTGTGGGTCAAATTTAGCCTTGGCTTTATTAAATAATTTGATGTAATTTGACACCCCAGAAGGTACATATAAGAAGCAGTCTCACTTTGGTATCACCAAAGTGTTAAATGTAACCCAAGGGTTAAGAATTACAAAATGTTAAATTAAAGGTTAAATTCCAGTCATTACTTCCAACTGAAATCTCTTCCTAGCTCCTGGAGAGTGCACAATCTGGGGAGACCCCCACTACATCACGTTTGACGGCGGCAGGCACGACTACCAGGGCGACTGCGAGTACACGCTCGTAAGACCCTGCAGCAACGTGAGCGATCTCGACGACTTCCACATCTGGGGCGACCCTATAAAACTCCAGCCGTCGGCCAGGGTGGCGTACCTCAGGAAGATTGTCATTGAGCTCAACGGCACGAGCATCGCCGTTGGGCAGAGTCATCTGATTCTTGTGAATGATGTGGCCGTTACGGCCCCGCTCTATCTGCCGAGCGCTGGTGCCATGATCTGGTCGGATGGCTCGTACACGGTATGACGATGCACTTCTTATAACGTTCATATGTTGGAATATTTGTTTAATAATCCCAATGTGTGGAGAGTATATGCAGACAGCTGATCTCAATATTTAGAACTCTTCGTTAACTAGATCTGGATGAATAATGTAGACATTTGAATGTTCTTTTAGGTCATAATGGCAATAATATTAACCCATTCAGGAATTATTTCAAATATAATGTATATGGTTTAGGGTCAATGGAGAATATTATGTTATACCTAAATCAAATGATCTTGAAGGGGTTAAAAAGAGTTTCATATGTATATCTCCTATGCAGACATTTAGAGCAGGATAACATTTGCTGGTGCAATATGATGGCAGACAAACAGTAATGGTCGCAGTTTAAACACTGGATAGCAGTGAATGTTAGATTTTAGATTTTGTTTAAATCTTAGAGACATCTCACTGAATAATTTCATATTTTTATATTAATTTCAAAACATCAGAACAAGCTAAGGCTCGATTGTGCGATATGATTGCAGAGATACTGGTTATAAGATTATTGAAGTGATCATTGAATGTTTAAACCTGAAAGATCTAACAAACAAAATGCATATGATTGATATTTCACTCGTCCATTTCCAATCCAGACAATCGAAACTAGCTTTGGCTTGGTTGTGCGGTACAATGGCATAGACACAGCAGAGATTGAGGTTCCGTACACATACTGGAACAACACTTGCGGTCTCTGCGGTACGTTCGACGATGACAGATCAAACGAGTTCCGGCTACGGGATGGCACACTGGTAAGTTTGTAAATCGTTGAAACTCACAGAACAGAATTCTGAAATAATTTCATCTGGGATATAATGCTTGTGTTTTAAAGACAATGTGATAAATAACGATTCGGGCCTGACGGAAAAGACACATTATTATTCCATCTTTGTGTTGCACTGCAGAACCACTACAAGATTCTTATTTAGTAAAAAACAACAACTGAGTATTGAATGACAAGGAAATTTTATGTAATCTTATCATCATGCCATCAGATATCAACTGCAAGGCTGATGCTGATTACAGACTGGATATGAGAATGAATTTAAAAATAACTTTGGCATTAATTAAGTAGAATGAATAACTATTCCATTTACTTCATCTTTGTGTTCCAATACAGACCAATTATGAGAATGTCTTTGGTAACGACTGGGTATTGAATGAAGACGAATGTGACCTCATCATCGAGCCTCCAGATAACATCTGCGACGCGGACCCTGCTGTCAACCAAGAGGTCGAAGATACCTGCTACGTCTTCATCGACCCCTCAGGTAAAATATGATGTCCAATCAAAAAATACATGTTTAATTTTTTTGACAGTGAATCTGCAAAGCATGTAGGCAAGAATAAGCTAAGTAGGAAATCACACAAATATTTACATGCATGAGGTTATTTATTTGGTCATATATAAAAATGATGATTATGGCTGACAGAACCTTCTTGTAAATCAGAACGATGTGAAAAAAACATTTTAATCTAGATAATATTTTGGAAAGAAGAATGATAGTGAATTACAACTTTATAATCAAGAACACGAACAAGGCCTCACTTGGATAGTAAAATACTCATACTTTTAAGTCCATTTAAAGATTGCCTCATTTTCCTAAATGCTGAGGACTACCACAAAGCCTGTGTCAATGTTCTATATCATCTGACTTAGTAAAATACGCGTCGTTGATTGGCTAAACACGGTCACATGAGTGGGGTGTCAAATTGTTATGACACCATGGCCATAGAGTTATGACAGTACCCACCCGCGATTCAATCAACATTACATAAAATGTATGGTACGTAGTACGGTACCGTATCGTACCGCTATATACCGTACCGTACGATGATCAGATCTTCTCGCAGGCACCAAAATCAAACAAAAATCTGCGATTTCCAGTACAATTTGATCAGATAATTACCTGATTAAACACAATCGAAGGAAACAATCAACACATATTTCCAAAATAGAAATTATGCAGTGATCAGAACATGTTGAGATATTAGAGCGGAGAGAGGCAAATTCCGGACGAAAATCGACTGTATTGTGCATAGACTATGTACTGTGTGTTATGTTGTGTTGTGTTGTGCATGTGATGTGTGTGTGTGAGTGAGTGAAAGTCCAACGTCCACAAAACGGATTTAACAGTTGTTAACTTTGTTGTCGGGAAAATCATGGAATGTTCCAATCCTTGGGATTTTAAATGCTATTTCGTGAAGAAAATAAGTCCCTAGACTACGTCTCGGGACTTATTTACCCTTCCCTCAATAGCATTTAAAATCCCTCGAATGGAACATTCCGTGATGATCCCTCCACCACCAGTTAACAACTGTATACTGTTACATGGACCCTGACAATGACGTCATCTGTTGTTTTTACTCAACATGTTAACCTGGAGTGCAGAGGTTATGGCCCAATATATCTAGGGCTGGGATTATTTCAAATATGTAAATTAAATACCCATTACTGGAATGATAACATTATGTGTCTCTTCTTACTCATACTAGGTCCATTCAGAGATTGCCTGGACTTCCTGAATGCAGATAACTACTATCAGGCCTGCATCTATGATCTCTGCTACACGGATCCTAACAATGACGTGATCTGCACTTCTCTGCAGCAGTTTGCGCAGCAGTGCAGGCAGGCTGGCGGGACTCCCGGCGACTGGAGGGCTGTTGTCACTCAGTGTCGTAAGTTTCATTTACTCTTCAAAGAGTATTATATTTGATTATTCAAAACTCTTGATTAAATTATTTTGCCTTTCTTACTACGTTAATCACATGTAGTTCAACATATGCTGTGAAAACTTGCTATTAAATACAAATCCGTATTTTATGTCATCTGACATTTTTATTTTCCATCATCAAAACATTCTTGTTTTTGTGTTGTTTATTTTTCCCAAGGTTAAGAAGAAAGCAGTTGTGCATTTTTTAAAGGAATTTTATTTGACACTGATATTAAAATTGTCCCAATATTCCCTCTCTTTTCTAGTGTTGGTTTGTTGCATAAGAAGTGAGTCCTGGTTTGTGCAGCTATGGTGGGTACTGATTCTAAAATCTGAATTTTCCCCTACATTTTCAGCATTGGATTGTCCCAGTGAGAGTACCAGCTGTGATTTGCCAAGGAGTTCCAAACATGTGGGAGAGAGAAGTGTCAGTGGTTCTGCATCTGCTGTGTGAACTGTATTGATACTTAATTCCGGACATTTTAATATATTTTCAGCATTCAATTGTCCAAGTGACAAGGAGTACCAAGCCTGCGGATCAGCCTGTCAGCCAAGCTGTGCCATGCCTGATGCTAATCTCAACTGTACCCTTCCATGCCATGAGGTCTGCGTCTGTCCTGAAGGACTCCTAGACGATGGCGGTAGGTGTGTCGAGCCCGAGGACTGTGGATGTGTCCTGCCTAGCGGCAACTACATATCGGTAAGAAATCAGTTTTTAAAGTAGTCTACTATTTTCCGTTATTAGCTGTGGAGGAAAAATTCTGAGTCAGATAACTATGTGCGATGATAGTTGAACTGTCTGATGCAACCTCAACTGCACCCTTCCTTGTCATGAGGTCTGCAGCTGTTATGAAGGTTTTCTGGATAACGGTGGTAAATGTGTCCAGCCAGAAGACTGTGGATGTGTCCTGCAAAGCGGCAACTACATATCGGTAAGGAATACAGTATATTTCTAAAGTTTGCAGTCTTCTAATGTCATTTACTAGCTGTCAAGGAAGAGCACTGTGTGGGAAAACTATGGATGCGTTGTCTAATTTTCTTTTTGCCTTTCATATTCTTTAAAATATAGTATGTTAGCAATTAGTAGAAGTCGATCGGTCCACCCATATTCTGTTTGTTTTATAACTGGTTCATAATATATTTGTAGTCCTTTGTTGTAAAGTGGAGGAGCGTAAAGAAGTGGGTTAAAGTTTGTTCTTCTTCTGATTTTAATATTGTATTTATCAATTTAATTAAATTTTATAGTCTGGATCGAGGTGGGTAAATGAAGACTGCTCTGAAGAATGCACCTGCTCTGGTGGCGTGGCTACCTGCACTCCCTCTGCCTGTGGAGACTACCAGCAGTGCATAATAAAGAAAAGGGTCAGGGATTGCTACTGCCTCGATTCATTCACGTATGACAGAGATCAACAACAGTGTGTCAGAGGTGAGTGGCCCACACATTATGTTACCAGAAGGAATGACTGGGTATGAGTCAGTTCATATAATGGAGATGCTATGAGATTGTTTTTATGAGACAATTTCTTTCCAAAACAAAATCTTTAACAAAAGTCTTGGATGGGAAAATTACCGAATTGTGGAGTTTATGAAAGTGGAGTTGCTTTAATATGCATATGTACATGCTTTCCAACATACATACATGTATACAGTGTTTGTAGAAGCATAGTACTGGTAGCAGTGATACTTGGTAATATGAACAATGAGCCAGTAATCATGCTGATGAAGTTGATAAGAACATGGTTTTGGCTAGAATATATCTACTACTACTTCTAGTTCTGAAAAATCAAAATAATCTTATAATTGTAGTAATAATTTGAAATTGAAGCTATCCAGATTTGTTATGAATTCATTTCCTGCTCCGTTATGTATAATTATTTGCACTTGGAGATTATGTTAAGAATACATATTTCAAAATCACATGATATTGCATCATTTGAATATTCCACTCTCACACCCCTTAGGACCTGGCAGCTGCACTGTCTGGGGCGACCCCCACTACATCACCTTCGACAATTCCAAGTACGACTTCCAGGGTGACTGCGAGTACACCCTTCTCAGGCCCTGCTCTAGCGAGGTCGACGTCGACTTCCTCATCAGCGGTGACAACATGAAGGACCGTCCCTCTGCGACGGTCTCCTTGATGAGGAGGGTCTCCCTTGAGCTGAATGGAACGGTCTACTCGGTGACGTCAGGTCACAATATCTACAGGAATGGAGAGAGGAGGAGTTCGCCGGTGTTTGACAATGGTGTGACCATCAGATCCGATGGCAGTTACACGGTCAGTCCTTACTCTAACCATCCAAGCACAAGTTTTTCATTTGAATACAGTCTACAATACACAGCACCCCCACACTAATCTTAAATTATAGTGGATTTATTCATTTTCTACACAGGCTGCTTATTTTTAGACAGATATATATGACAGTTTGAATGTACATTTGGTTTCTTAGAGATATGTAATCCCAGCCAATTCAATGTTCTGCCTAATCAGCAATTTGTCTACTTAAACACAACATCCATATCTGAAACCAAGGATCTTCATTCAATTACACTTTACACGTGTTTCTCCATTAAGGCAGACATCGAGGACCACTAAAAACAAAGTGATAACTTTCGTTGATAATGACCAAGGATTACATATTCTGCCTACTTAGCTCATATTTGTGTATGATCAAATACTTGCACCATGAAAACAATTGAATATGATCATGATGTAGTCGAATATATGATCAAGCATCAAGTAAACTGATACATTTTCATATATTATTGCATAGATCTGCACAATTGTCACTTTACAATAATTTTTTATCTGCAGAATATTGCTGCATACTACGAAGTCATCATTTCATGTGATCGTTAGAAAACGATTCTCATTGGGGTCGCCTTCGAACACTGCGCATATTTACCTGCTTATAATAATTTGAATAAACTTTCAATTATTTGTTTGCAGACTATTTCTACATACTTTGGAGTCGTTATTCGCTATGACGGTGGGGACACGGCAAACATCGAGGTCCCTTTCGAATTCTGGAACAAGACCTGTGGAATGTGTGGCACGTTTGATGATGACAAGAGGAATGACTTCAGACTGCAGGATGGCAGCCTGGTAAGCTTGCTTAATCTCTTTCTGTAATTGCCTTTTCGTATAAAACAAGAGAATGTATGTACATGTACGTGTGTACATATGGACGGGGCAACAATGTCGAGGCCTGGTATTTTATTTTATTTCAATTATGTTTGTTTGCCCGAAAGAACAAATCTAATAGTGTTTCAGTTTGAATAAATTTTGCAATGTTTTTGTGAAGAGGAATCACTTCAGACGGCAAGATGGGAGCCTAGTATGTTTGCTTCATCATTTCATTTGATTGCATTCAAAATGAAAATGTCAATAAAAATGACTTCCAGCTGAATGATGGATGCCTGGTATTATTAGCACCTTTTTTCTGAAGTATTGCTGTACAGTAGTGAAAGAGGTTACCCATGTGTAACCAACTGTCTTAACCCCTACTACGGGAACCGGGTGGGTTGTGTACAAAGTATATGGAGATTTGAGAATCTCGTAGGGAATGGGTTAAGTATGTTAAAACCATTTCCAAGTCAATGTTTCAGCTAACAGTTTCCGTTTACCTCATAACAAATATTACCAAATATAATTTAATTTCATGCTGGAATACTACTGTTTAATCTGGTGTTGAAATAAAAGTCTGTGGTCTGTTCATACCAATAATCAGTCCTATATGTTTGCCTGAAAGCACAGGTAAATTCATGTTTGTATAAATTGCTTTAAAATCTTCCATGTCAACACCCATTGTTTCTTTTCATTTTTTAGACAACATCGGCAAATGTGTTTGGCAACAGCTGGGTACTAAATGAGGATACGTGTGACACCACCATCACAAACCCAGTCGATAACTGTGAAAATGATGCTGCTCTCCTAAGAGAGATCAAGGATATCTGCTACATCTTTATCAATCCCGACGGTAGGCAAATTTCTGTTCATTATTAAACCTGTTCCCTATTATATGTTGCTATCCCCATAAAGGAAATACAGGTAGCTACCAGGTTTTGACAGGCAATGGATTGATTATGTAATTAACAGTTTCTGTCATCTGTTCTGTCATTTGTTCATTGATGATCAGAATATCTTATAGAATATATCTGCCCCCTGAATATATATTTGCTTGAATACTGTTAAGCAGAACTAGATTGATATCTATCTACTGGTATAATAATCTCAACTCGTAGGCATGACATTAATCAGATGCCCATTTTTGTTGTGGGTGCTGAGTAACAATCCATATTCTGATTATTCTCTGTAGGCCAGACAAATAAGTGCTGTGATTGCATAACTACAGCAAAATGTACATACAGATTTGAGGATCTATCACACTTTATACAATTTGACCACTGTAATCTGTGATATCTTTAATTTATGTAAACCTGTTTGACTTGGCATGCATGTGCCAATGACACTTTCTTCATACTATTTTAACATTTCTTTACAGGTCCGATGGGTGATTGCTTTGACTCTGTCAATCAGGATGACTACTATGATGCATGCATCTACGACCTTTGCCACACCGAACCGGATAATGACATCATCTGTCCTTCGCTCCAGGAGTACGCTCAGCAGTGCCGAGAAGCCAACGGCATCGTGGGAGACTGGCGATCAGAGTTCATCCAGTGTGGTAAGTCCTGACATCATTGTAATTATTTGGCAATGTTAAGTCTTTAACATTAAGGACACTTTAAGGTGATAAAATGCAATTAGCAAAAAACCTCAGCCAAGCTACACCGAACCCTGATAGTGATATCATCTGTCCTTTACTCCAAGAGTACACTCAACAGTGCCGAGAAGAAAAAGGCAATGTATGAGACTGGCGAGCAGAATTAACACAGTGTGGTATGTAGGTAGTAGGTGTAGGTTTAAATGAAGATCATGTCCATGCCATTGGGCACTTATGATAGTGCCTCTGTCCATGTTCTGTAGACTTTGGCCAAACGTCAAATCTGAAGTAAAAACACTATTCTACCTGCACATTTAACTTTATACATTTGTATAGATTTGATACCCAAAATTTGTTAAACTTGTAGGAGCCTAGCGTGTCTAATCTGACTTGGAAGTCAAACAGATTCTCTAATCTGAGTATCATTTCCCCCAGTATTTTGGTCCATTGGAGGAGAAGAGTCCAAACTTGTGGCAGTGCATTCCACCCTGGAATGCAGAACCAATGCAAAACACATACTTTCTTCTTTGCAACAAGACTTCATAACCAGTCAGACCTGACTTCTGAGTGCAAACAATTTTTTGTTTAAATTGTGATGTATGTTTTTTATATAAATTTTAACATCATATTTTTTAAAGCCTTAACCTGTACTGGAGGCAAGGAGTACCAAGCTTGCGGCTCTGCTTGCCAGCCGAGCTGTGCCGAGCTGTGCCGAACCTGTTGCAAACATGAATTGAACTCTGCCATTGCGACGTGACATTATGCTTTAATAGTCAGACCCGACTTCTTAGAGCAAAGACTTTTTTGTTTAAATTGTGATGTATGTTTTTAATATAAATTTTAACGTCATATTTTTTAAAGCCTTAACCTGTACTGGAGGCAAGGAGTACCAAGCTTGCAGCTCTGCTTGCCAGCCGAGCTGTGCCGACCCTGATGCCAATGTGAATTGCACTCTACCCTGCCATGAGACGTGCAGTTGTCCACTGGGACTGCTGGACGACAATGGACGGTGCGTGGAACCAGAGAACTGCGGATGCGTCGTCGCTAATGGCATTTACATCTCGGTATGTTAGATCCCGATATTTTAGACTTCCTATTTTAATCAAACATGTAAATTAAACATATAAGAATCTGCTTTGTATTGTAAGTTTAGATAGACACCTTATATAATGGCAATGATGTTGAATCACATTGGTACTGTGTCAATTTTGATCTGGTGATGATATTTTTCAGTGAAAAGCAAAGACAAGTTCTGTCCTTTTTTTTTATAGAATGGTATATTTGTAAACCTTGTCATGCTAACCCTTTCAGGACTGATTATAACATGTATTCTCCATAAACGCTAGCCCGAGTATTTTGGGGACTAGTCCTGAATGAGTTGACTTTTAAATTAACCCGTTCCCTTAAAATTTCTGAAATCCCCATAGACTTTGTACACAACCCCCCCCCCCCTCCCCCGGTTCCCATAATCAAGGGGTTAAAACGATAACTGACAGATATGATGAACATTGCTTATTTTCATGCTCATTCAAAATGTTGATGAGACATTACCTCAATTAAGAATGTACCTTAAGATATCCACTTTGTCATTTGTAAAATGTATATTAAGCTTTGTTTTATGTGGTAAAATGGTGGTATAATAATAATAAAAACGAGTACATTATTAATAATACGCGTGGTTTGCGGTTGCACCATGTGAGAGGGGAGGATTGGTGAGTCCTGAAAAGGACTATGGTAGTCCTAGAAAGGACTTTTGGTGTAGTCCTGAAAAAGGACTGTTGGTGTAGTCCTGAAAAGGACTGTTGGTATTCTTTCTAGGAGAGTCCTAAAAAGGACTGTTGGTATAGTCCTATAAAGGACAGTTGGTAGTCGTAGAAAGGACTGTTGGTAGTCCTAGAAAGGACTGTTGTTATTGCGAGAAGAGGGTGGATGGTAGGAGGGGCTCGATGTTTCGAATAGGTTGACTATCCGTCGACGGATATACACCACCATGGAAACTGATAGTTACAAGCAACATTTTACATTATTAATGTATGTGATTTTTCTTTTGTATTTTATTAAATATTTTCAGGCTGATGAGACATGGACCAGCTCAGACTGCTCCCAGAGATGCAGATGTGAGCTCGGCCAGTCAGTGTGCGAGGCGTTCTCTTGCGGTGATAATGAGGAGTGCAACATCAAGAATGGAGTGCCGAGCTGTTACTGCTTTGATGGCTACACGCACAATGGACTCAGCTGCGAGAGAGGTCTGTTACATGTATTGATACCACAGGCATTAAAATAACTGATGGAGAATAGTTTAATATCAAATGTTATTAAAAAAAAAAGCATCTTATAAATACCTTCTTTGTGAACAAATGATTTCCAAATTGGAGAAAATTTCAGTGTGATGTCAACAACGGAGTGTTGAGCTATTAAATTGAACTTGAACTTGAACTTGATTTCTGTCTTGACTGCTACACTCACAATGGAGTCAGCTGCGAAAGAGGTTTGTAAATGAACAGGAACGCCTGACCATTAAACCTTTAACCTCAACAGAAGAAAGAAATGAGTATAAAGTCAGAAATGAGGTGCATGAACGGCTACACTCACAATGCAGGCAGCTGTGAAAGTAGTTAGTAAATGAAAACAAAAATGCTTGAAATTTACAATGATTTATGAAATATTGATTTCATGAGAAGAGAAGTGAGCGAAGGGTGTTTAGACAGGTGTGGATAATAAGGTTTGGGTGGAATGTTTACATGCTCTCTGTTCCTGATAGACATGTATATATATAGAGATACATCCATGTCAGTTTCTGTTAATTTGTCAATCACCAGCACCTGGATACTGTCATGCCTGGGGAGACCCTCACTACGTCACGTTTGACGAGAAGAAATACGACTTCCAGGGTACCTGCGACTACACCCTGGTCAGGGACTGCTGGAACCGGACCGACTTCCACCTCTGGGCCGACAATGAACCCTATACCCCATCCTCCAGTGTCACTGTGATGAGGAAGGTGGTCCTGGACCTAAACGGCAGACGATACGAGCTGATCAGGGATCGCAAAGTGAGAGTGGATGGCATCGATGTGACCACCAACCTGCCGTACGTGGATCCAAACGTCTGGGTGTACAGAGATGCTGTGGCTGCGGTGAGTCATGATATAAGATATTTGTAATATTTTGTAAATTTACAAGTCAAATTCAGCAAGTTGAATTTTTAAAGAAGGCAAAGAAAATGTTTTGATAGTCAATTATCAAAATTAGACTACCGAACAAGAAAAATAATATTTTTGATACAGACCAAGTTTGTTGAATTATGTTGTTGTAATCTATTTAAAAGGATCTACTATTAAATTTAACTTTTGTCTGAAAGTTTATAGCTATCAGCTCCAACCAACTAAATCTGAATCCATTTATTTTCGATTCATATTGTCAGAGTCTGGTGACCGACTTCCTCTGGGTGACCTACGATGGGGTCTACAAGGTCGACATCTACATCAGCCCCGAATACTTGAACCGCACATGTGGTCTTTGCGGCAGCTTTGACGGAGACAAGACAAACGATTTCGTCATGCCGGATGGAGGCATGGTAAGTTTTCTCTTCCATTACTATTACTAATAGCTTAAGAAACATAATGTTTTCATAGATAAGTCTTGGAGAGTTTTATTATTTCCCTTTTAACCTATGATGGGAACTACCGGGCCAATGTCTACATCAGCAGTGAATACTTGAACAGCACATGTGGTCTCTGAGTTAGCTTTAATGGTGACTACACGAACGATACTGTCATGCCTGATGGAGACATTGTAAGTTTGCCCTCCCATGACCGATATTGGTATCTCAAGAAACATGATTTTTTAAAATAATGTATTACATTCTTTGAGGGTTGGATGGTATCACTTTTAACCTACATGTATGATGGAAACTACCGGGCCAACGTCTACACAGCAACAAATACTTGAACAGCACATATGGTCTCTGATGTAGATTTGTTGAGAACATAAACAATATTGACATGCCTGATGAATGGTAAGTGGTAAGTTTTCTCTCCCATTAACCTGATTGATAACTAAAAGAAACAGAATATTTTTATGGTTTAGTCTTGAAGGGGTAGATTATACTGTATATCTTCTTTAACCTACGATGGGATCTACAGAGCTGACATGGTTAATTGGATCGCCCATGACCATTATTGATATGTCGAAATACACAATATTTCTTCAAATAGTCTTTGAGGGTTGGATTAGGGTCTATATGGGACCTTTGATGGTGAAATGTCGGGGAAGCCACTCTCAATGTCTTCTGTGTCCGTTAATGATATAAAAACTAATGATGAATATTGTTTTCATACTCTTTTTCCTTCTGTAACTTTTTGTTTCTGATGGCAAGATCCGCTACTAAGTTTGGCAACAGCTTGGCAGTGGACATTGATGCCTGTATCCCAGCCCCTCCTGGTCCAACTTATCCCTGTCATAATGGAGTGACCTGTTGGGGAAGAAGCTATAAATCTTGATTTGTGTTAAATATAAACCAATAATGATTATTGATTGCATACTCTTTTATCCTTTTGTAACTTTGTGTTTCTACAGGCACGATCCCCCACTGAGTTTGGCAACAACCTGGCAGTGGACATTGATGCCTGTATTTCAGTCCCTCCTGGTCCAAACAATCCCTTTAATAATGGAGTGACCTGTTGGGGAAGAAGCTATAAATCTTGATTTGTGTTAAATATAAACCAATGATGAATATTGATTTCATACTCTTTATCCTTTTGTAACTTTGTGTCTTTACAGGCAAGATCCCCTACTGAGTTTGGCAACAGCTGGGCAGTGGACATAGACACCTGTATCCCAGCCCCTCCCGGTCCAAATGATCCCTGCGATAGTGGAGTGACCACTCGGGAAGCTGCCATTGACCTGTGTTACGTCCTGTATGACAAGTCAGGTATGGAAATGTTATCACATATTTAGTATTGTGTTTTTGCCCTATACACAACGTAAGTGAGCAAAATATACTATTTTAAACTGCTGCATAATCATTTATTTTTCATCAGGACATGATTGTTTTATATTGTGGCAAAAAAGTCATTTGGCAGATCTATGAGCTCATTGAAAACAATTTGTATTTCGGTGTCACACACATTCTTCATAGACCCCAAGTAGATTGTCACCAGGACCATTCTTGCATGGGTTAAGCAGTCAAAGATCTCCCTGACATCGATGGAATTGGAGAGCAAGCACTTTGGATTAGCTTTTTGGAAACACTTTTATCTGATAGTGATTATGTTTTCCTAAAACTTGTTGAGATTGATGTCCCTTTTTTGTTTGTTTAATACAGGACCCTTTGCTCCATGCCATGACTTCCTTGATCCCGAGGACTACTACGATTCCTGTCTGTACGACGTCTGTGAGATCGGTGATCCTGCTCTCTGCAACGCCTTGGAACAGTACGCATCTGCTTGCAAGAACAAGGGAGGCATGCCAGGCACCTGGAGAGCAGTTGTGCCAGAGTGTCGTAAGTTGTTTTTAAGCATTCTCTCATACACATTATAAAACAAGACATTTACTTCAAAATTAATTGCAAACACTGTTTATTGATATGTATGATTACTTCAATAAAAAAGAAAAGTGAATATTAAATTATGATTAGGGCAAGAGCATGGAAAAGGGTGTCTAGTAGTAAAACTATCAAAGGGTCTTTGTAGCTCAACTGTAAGGTCAGCGGTCTGGCAGTCCATCCGTCTTGTTTTTTTCTCTTTTTTTTCTTTGCTCTGATTAATTTTTCTGATAAACAACTTGTAGCAGAATTTAGTTTGGGCATGCAAGAGGCTTTTATTGCAAAATGTGAACAAATATATTTATGTGTGATGGTTTTTCATTCTATGTTTTGTTTATTCCAGCTCTACCCTGCCCTGCAAACACGGTGTATGATCCCTGCTTCAATGGTTGTCCTGAGACCTGCTCTACTGCAGCAACCAATCAGAACTGTAATGCCACCTGCCAGGAAACCTGTCGCTGTGCTGATGGTATGGTTCTGGATGGAGACACCTGTGTCGACCCATCTCAGTGTGGATGCACTATGGACAATGGGCTCTACCTTCCGGTAAGCTAACAACTAAGAAGGTTTTATAACTCTTTCTCAACGAAATAATACAAATTATAGTCTATTACAGTATAAATTAAAATATTCAACCCTTTCAAGCTCTTACCATAATTGTATAGAGTGATGGAATTTCGGTTCAAATAACCCTGAAAGAGTTCAATTCATTTCCATGTCCAACATTGTAGTTTGACAGTTCTTGGACTAACTCAGGCTGCACAAACTACTATACATATGCACAGCTGGGGTAGCAATGTGCAGGAGTTTCTCATGTGGAGGTTAAAACAGTTTTCACAAGTTGAAGAGATCATTTCAAGGACTTGTCATCATTGTTTAGAGTAATGGACAGTTCCTGGACTAATTCAGAGAATTCAGAGGATTGCAGAGAATACTGCAAATTAATTGGTCGACAGATATTATTTGATGGTTGTGCAGTTTTGACAAGTAATGCCCGGCACAGACAGAGCCGACTCGACCCGATCCGACTGGTTTTCAGCTTGAATAACTCAGTATGTGCTGCCTCAGGACTCCAGTTTTTTCTCCGGTTTTTCCAGTCAAGTGCCAGTCGGAGGTCATTCAAGGCCGATTCAACATGTTGGATCGGCTCTGACTGAGCGAAACTGACTCTAGCCTGACTGAAAACCAGTCGGATCGGGTCGAGTCGGCCCTGTCTGCGCCGGGCTTTACAGTACTTACATCATTTAAGATGTTAAAGTATAATTCAAATAACCCTGAAAAAAAAAAATTTAATTTCATATCTGAAATCATAGGCGGACAGTTCTTGGACTAACTCGGACTGCACAGAGTACTGCACATGCGCAGCTGGTGTAGCAACGTGCCAGAGCTTCTTATGTGGAAATAACGCAGTATGTGACGTCAAGAATGGAGTCCCACGATGCTACTGCAACGATGGCTATAATCTGCAAGGAGATGACTGTGTTAGAGGTGGGACTATTATAGAGGGCCTTTGTTTATTTCTGATTAGTTTGTTTATTCAATAATTTATTTAACCAATTTTATGTTTATAGCTCTTACATATGTACTGTTGTGGGCGCTTTCAAGCCAAGTAATTTATCTGCATCACCCCAACATAATTGGAATCTCTATTCATTTAATGTAATTTAATTATAGACCATAAGCCCAATATTCTATCATGTACAAATTAAAGACATATAAGCTTCAATTATAATTACAGCATCAGGTAGGCATTATTAGACTGTGTGCAGACTTTTTTGCTCATTGCAAATTTGCAAATTTTTGCTCCCAAACCTACAACAAATCTACTGGCTTTTCTTTTTTGGTTTGTATCAACTCCAGCGCCCGGTTACTGTCAAGTCTGGGGTGACCCTCACTACAAGACCTTTGACGATCTCAAGTACGACTTCCAGGGCAACTGCGAGTACACCCTGATCAGGGAGTGCGGGAACACCACCGCCTTCCACGTCTGGGCCGACAACGAGCTCAAGTCTCCCTCGTCGTCTATCTCGGTCATCAGAAAGGTCGTGTTGGAGCTGGAGGGGAAGACTTATGAGCTCATTGAGAACTTCAAAGTCCGAGTCGATGGTGACGATGTGTCGAAGAACTTACCTTACCTAGACGGCACTGTGTGGATCTACCGTGACGTGAGAACCCTGGTGAGTAGAAATATTCTAATTGCTGCAACGGGCACATTATACATTACATTCACTCATTTACAACTGATCTAGAAATTCTAATGCTGCGTAATATATAAAAGCAGTAAAGTGAAGTAGTAAAGTGGGTATTATTATAAAGTCAATTTGCCTTCAGTGAGTTGAAAAACAATGGAAAACCTTTTCATTGGTGGTATGGTAATTACATTGAATACTATGCTCACGGTGGATGTAAAAAATGTTTGATGGGCTCGATATTCCTATAGAGTAAAGCTTAACAATGGTTAGTTATGTAATACAGAGTTAACATGATAATCACAAATTGAACTGTGTTATTTCCAATACATTGCTTTGTCTGCCTTTATACTTTACTAGTTTGAAATAACAGTAAATATATATTCTTCTCATGATGAAAATTAACTTAACTATATCTTTCTTTTTGCAGAGCTTGGTTTCTGATATCGTATTGATCACATTGGGAGCCAGCTCTAGCATGGGTCTGTACCTGAATCCAGCTTACTTCGGTCGGACTTGCGGTCTCTGCGGAACCTTTGATGATGACCGTACCAATGACATGCAACGACCGGATGGCTCGATGGTCAGTAGTTGACCCTTTTCACTTATTGATATCAATTGTAATTCATTTAAGATTCAAATGAACATGAGCAATGCCAATTTTCTTGGCTCATTTTAATTTGTATAATATATTTCTGGTCCCTGTTTAAAATCATGAAAGATTTATATGCATAACGCCCCATTTTCCCATTGACATTTGGATGTGTGCATGCATATTTAAAATATATTGATAATGAATATAGAGCTACAATGAATATGGTATGTGTTGTGTTATCCTATATTATTTTCTTTTGCTTTTGATTGGTTAGATTTGATGTAGAATAAAGTTAACCAATGCACCTTACAACCTCTTCAAATCAGAGATAAAAACTTAAAGTCATCTTCAGATTTGTTTAGTGATTACTGATGAAGGTTACCTCTAGGTCTATAAGAATTCAATTCAACGGCAGAAGTGAACATAATTATTGTCATTGATGAAAATTGTACCAAAAGGCTCGATCCAGTGCTGAGTTCGGCAACAGCTGGGCTTTGAACCCGGAGTGCGTTCCTCTGCCGCCTAGTCAAACAGACCCCTGTGATGGTAACACATTGGCTGGTGAAGACACATGCTATGTACTGACCGACCCATCAGGTTAGTACTAATTTTTCACTCCTGGATTATTTTATTCACATCTGTAGAGTTAATTATAAGATAATTTTGTTTCTATTTGATAGGTCAATTTGGTTATAAATCCAATATGGCATTTTGGATCTAATAGTCCTGTTCTGTTTATTAAAATATGGAAAAGTAACACATTATATGTGACAGAACATGTTGCAAATTCTTACAATCTCGCACTTGTGTTGACAGTGTGGTAGTCTACTCTTTGTCTAACTGTCTTTTACTGTTTTTGTTTTTTTGATGTGTATTGTATTGTATTTCTCTATAAAAAACATCAATTTTAAGTAATTAAATATCCCATCTAATTGCTAAATATCTTTATTCCTTTTTTTCAGGACCATTTGCCCCATGCCACGACTACATTGACCCTGCCAACTTCTACGAGACGTGTCTGTATGATGTGTGCCAGTCGGGCGACATTGGTTCATGCAGTAGCTTGGAACAGTATGCCCAGATATGCAAGAACAGAGGCGGCATGCCAGATAACTGGAGGGATGATATTCCTGAATGCGGTAAGTCTCTGTAATATTCTAGTGTTAGAGCAAAACGATTGATAAATAGAAGAAAAAAATAGATAAAATGGCTGATTTCTGTGAGATATGTCTGTATGATGTGTGCCAGTCGGGCGACATTGGTTCATGCAGCAGCTTGGAACAGTATGCCCAGATATGCAAGAACAGAGGCGGCATGCCAGATAAATGGAGGGATGATGTTCCTGAATGCGGTAAGTCTCTGTAATATTCTAGGGTGAGGGTAAAACATTTGATAAATAGAAAAAAATAGATAAAATGGCTAGTTTCTATGAGATGTGTCTGTCTGACATGTGTGCCAGTCGGGCGACGAGGGTTCATGCAGTAGCCTGGAGCAGTATGCACAGATATGCAAGAACGGAGGCGGCATGCCAGATAACTGGAGGGATGATATTCCTGAATGCGGTAAGTCTCTGTAATATTCTAGTGTTAGAGCAAAACGATTGATAAATAGAAGAAAAAAATAGATAAAATGGCTGATTTCTGTGAGATATGTCTGTATGATGTGTGCCAGTCGGGCGACATTGGTTCATGCAGCAGCTTGGAACAGTATGCCCAGATATGCAAGAACGGAGGCGGCATGCAGGATAACTGGAGGGATGATGTTAATGCGGTAAGTCTCTGTAATATTCTAGGGTTAGAGCAAAACAATTGATAGATAGAAAAATTGATAAAATGGCTGATTTCTATGAGATGTGCCAGTCGGGAGACATTGGTTCATGCAGTAGCCTGGAACAGTATGCACAGATATGCAAGAACAGAGACGGCATGCCGGATAACTAGAGAGATGATGTTCCTGAATGTGGTAAGTCTCTGTAATATTTTAGGGTTAGAGCAAAACAGTCTATAAATATAAAAAATAGATAAAAGGGGTGATTTCTATGAAATGTGTCTGTATGACGTTTGCCAGTCGGGCGACGTCGGTTCATGCAGCAGCTTGGAGCAGTATGCACAGATATGCAAGAACGGAGGCGGCATGCCGGATAACTGGAGGGATGATGTTCCCGAATGTGGTAAGTAATGACCACAAGTTTGGCTTGCCTGATCTAGCAACAAGTACAGAGAATGCAACATGATGACATGATTATAATATCATTGAAAGAATCGTGTCAATGGAGAGATAGTTTCTAGGCATTTCACCACTGTATCTCTTTGAAAACTACCAGTGCATGCAATCGTTACAAAAGTGCATCTTACAATCATGCAAGATGTTACTGAATGTTGTAAGTAATGACCACAAGTTACATCCATACCCTGCCTAACCTAGCAACAAAGACAGAGTATGCAGTCTAAGACTACATGATTGAATATTATTTACATAATCATGCATTAATTACAAACATTGCAGATGTGGCATAATATGTGCAACATACAAAGAAAAGCTACGGTATAATATTTATGTGTGCAAGATAATTGTGCGGGTCTGAACTGTACCAAATGACCAGCGATAATAATAATAAGCGCTCAGAGGCTGTTCTGAATTAGGTGCTGTACAAATACAATCTATTATTATTATTATTATCTTGTGCATAAAGAGTTAACCCCTTGTCTACTAAATTATCTCATTCACAAACAGTAACTATATGGCATGTCAGGCTCCTTAAAACAATGTACGGTAAACAAGGACTAATGGTTCATAACTTGTTTTAAATTTTCCCTTTTATGTACAGCGCTGGACTGTCTCACCAACATGGTATATGACCCCTGCTACAGTAGCTTATCAGGCATCTGTATACAAATAATGAATGTTTATGAGTGAAATGGTACAAATATTTGCATGAGGTGAAAGATGGAATGTTACATTCAACGAGGCGAAGCCGAGTTGAATGGAACATTCCATCTTTCACCGAATGAAAATATTCGTACCATTTCACGAATGGAAAAAACATTAATTATTTGTTTTATATGACACCCAAGTGTAAAAACTTACATGGATCCTGTTGATTAAATCGTCCAAAGCGGCATCCGTCAGCGAAACAAATCCTGGTTCTGCAGCCATGTTATGTAAAAAGTACTGTACAAACTGCCCCGCGCACACACAGCACGCTGCCTTGCCTTGCATTGAGTGTGTAATGTTTGTTAATGCGCTTGTTCATGAATGGAAAATCTGCGCAAAGCGCGCAGTTATTTTTGACGCGCGCTGGCGCTTGCACAAAACATCAACATAAAAAAGTACCATTCCACGTTTATGACGTCAAAATCGTGGAATGGTACTAAAAGAAGTTCTGTTCAATGAAAATGACTTCAAAATTGTGGAATGGTACATTTCCACGAATGTCATGTGACCCGAATTCAACCAATCACATTGCGAGAACATTCTAAGGTGTCATATAAGAAACAATATACAGAAATGAAAGGAAATTAATTGTTAATAATTTGTTCAACTAACAGCCCTGGACTGTCCCACCAACACGGTCTACGACCCCTGCTTCAGCGGCTGTCCCAGGACCTGCTCCTCTATCTTAGAGGGCCAGTCCTGCAATGTCACCTGTCAGGAGACCTGTCGCTGTGCTGAAGGTCTGGTCCTGGATGGAGACACCTGTGTCGACCCGTCTCAGTGTGGATGCACTCTGGACAATGGTCTTTACTTGAAAGTGAGTTTTCAAACAAACACTTGTCGATATATGAATCAAATATGATTATGTTTCTGTGATTCCTTTGAAATATTGCAATTACTTCTGTCTGTCTATAAACGCCATGCCAACTTTCATTTTATAAATTGCCTAGAATAGATAAAAAAAATTTGTTATATGCTACTGTATGTGTAATACTTTTCTCTATCTTCACATATCTTTCTTCCAATATATTCATTCGTGTTTAGTCTGGTGAATCTTGGACTGAGTCTGACTGCTCTCGGTACTGCTCATGTGAGGCAGGAGTAGCAACCTGTCAAGTCATCTCATGCACAGAAAACTCAGAATGTGGCCGGAAGAACGGCATCACAGCCTGTTACTGCGATGATGGTTTCACTTCAGATGGAACCTCTTGTGTCCGTGGTAAGTCTAGAATATTATCTTATTAAAAAGGGGTTCAAAGGAAATGCTTAGCAGTAGCTGTTTTAAGTCTTGATTATGTTATATTCTTAAATTCAAGAAATCTGTAATGAGAATAAGAAAAGGTGTGCAGGTTGAAAATAAAAGATGATGTTAAGAACTTGCAGGTCCATTTTGTTAATTTCCTTAATTTGATTTTGTAATTTTTCAATATATATATACATTGTCATACAATATGTACAGTAGTATCGATGCAAATTAGGTTGATAGTCTAGTAACATGTGCCATCAACAATTTTCTCTGTCATTTGTCATACACTTCCTATTCCATAGCACCTGGCTACTGTCAAGTCTGGGGTGACCCTCACTACGTGACCTTTGACCAGATGAAGTACAACTTCCAGGGAGACTGCGACTACACCCTAGTAAGGGACTGTCTGAATCAAACAGACTTCCACCTGTGGGCGGACAACGAGCGGTTGAGGCCGTCTGACACAGTGGCATACCTGCGGAAATTGGTCCTGGAGATGAGAGGCACGAAGTACGCCCTCTTGAGTGACCGCAGAGTTAGGGTCAACGACCTTGATGTCACTAACTACCTGCCGTACATCGACAACCAGGTCTGGATCTACAGGGATGTGACTAAAGTGGTAAGTACCAAGCTTTAACTTTAGCTCTCTAAGTGGTCACCCAAAACCTCCTTATCCCTCTAAGTGCCATGCTGTACTCTAGTTGGAATACCTACATGTATTTCTTTCTTACTGCACATGGTGGAATTGAGTTGAATGAATTGTATATTAGGCACTTACCACATCTTTACCAAGCTTTAGCTTATTGAAATCAATAGGGGATAAGCTATCAATGTAAACATGTTAAAAAGTACTAGATAAAGTGGACTCTTGCATTTAGTTTTTAATAACACTAAGAGGGTTGATAATGATTAATAATAATATTCAAACTTGTAAAACAAGATGTTAGTCTAAAGCAATATATAATGTATTAAAGCACTCCTGTGAGTAAATTACATATCTCATCATACTTATTTAGTTATTATTTTGTTTATAGTCGTTAATTATTGTCAACTTTGATTTTCCCCATATCATGCAGTACCTGGTGACGGACTTCCTTTATGTTGACTTTGATGGACAATACAGCACTGACATCTACATCAGCTACTCTTACTGGAACAGAACTTGCGGTCTCTGCGGAACTTTCAACGGCGACAAGGACGATGACTTGCAGACACCAAGCCGAGAACTGGTAAATAAACCTTTCCTTGCTTATTGACAAAAGGTCATTATATTTATCTTGCAATGTGTTGAATTTAGTAGCACAAATTGGTAATGACCAACATGCATGTTAGGGTTCTGCAGAATATTCTGTAGCAACACAAATTAATCATTATATAGGCTCATTGAACTGAATTGAAGATATTTATTTATTGACCGCAACATGCATAACATTTGAATTTGTTGGCCGAACATTACAAATTAGAATTTTCATTCAAAGTGCATGGACATTTTTGGGATGTAACAAAACATAGACAAAAACAAATTGATAAGAACAAATATGAAACAGGGCATAATTGTTATACAAATATATCAACAAAACAAAGAACATACAACAATTATTAGTTGCATTTTGAGAATGTTAAATGTTAAATGTTTCCATTGCCTCTGCAGACAAGATCCAGCACTGAGTTTGGCAACAGCTGGGCTTTGGACCCTGAGTGCATCCCACAACCCCCAGGACCAACGGACCCCTGTCTGGCTGGAGTCAACACACGAGGAGAGGCAGAGGATATCTGCTACGTCCTTGTCAACCCCTCAGGTTTGAAATAATTTACAAATAATGTTATATAATTGTCTAAATAATGGCATTTGGTAACAGCTACACATAATATGTAACAGCTTGGCATGGATCCCTGAATGTATTCCACAACCCCCTGGACCTTCCGACCCTTGTCTGGATGAGGTGAACACCCTTGGAGACAAATCTGATATGTCCTCATCAATCAACAACTCCTTGAGTCAAACATGTATGTATTTTTTAGTCATAATCACACCAGTCTATTTTAGGATACATATATCAGGAAATAAATCATTGTTCTAAATGTCTGCAGGGCCATCGCTCCATGTCACGCCTTCCGCAATCCAACAAACTACTATGATTATCTTTTAACTCCTCAAGTCAAAGTGTATTTTATTATTTTCAGTCATATCCATAATCCTCTACATTTAAACAGTTAGTTTTATTAAAAATAATTTATTGTTTTAAACGTCTACAGGGCCCTTTGCTCCATGCCACGCCTTCCGCGATCCCGCAAACTACTACGACTCCTGCATCTATGACGTGTGTGAGACTGGAGACCCGGGTGTGTGTGACAGCTTGGAGCAGTACGCATCTGCTTGCAAGAGGAAGGGAGGAACGCCGGACAACTGGAGAGTAGTTGTTTCCGAGTGTCGTAAGTTAAACAAATTGTTTATATGGGACATTGATGTCTCACTGCCTCTCTGGTGGAAAATATTATATTAATGCAAAACAAAAACGATATATATTAGGCTCTAGTAGGACATGAGCCCTAAATTTCCAAAAAAGCAGCCTGATCTAGCCAGGCGATTGACATAAGTAGAAAACTGAAGGGTAGTAATCACATTCATGTAATGAGAGCGGTGTTCCTCACAGAAATTGCTATCCCGGGTAATGGGAGCAGTATTTTAAAAATTATTATCAAAATTGTTGTTAATATAATGATTAAATATTTATTTGAACTCATACAGCTCAAGACTAACATACTAAACATACTAAACATACACACAATACATATTTGTAAACCCTGTCAAAAGGGAGAAACCTGTGTGGAGTTGCCAGGTTCTACAAAGTCTTAGGTTTTATATGTAAAATATATGTAAAATGAATTAAAGTATGTGTGTGTACGTGTTAATATGTGTGTATGTGTGGGTGTGTGTATGCCTGGATTATAAAGCAAGCTGCACTTATTCCTAAATTGAATTTTCTTTGAAGAAGTTTGATAACAATTTCTAAAAACTTTTCTTGCAGCACTTGATTGCCCCAGCAACACCGTGTATGATGCCTGCTTCAGTGGTTGTCCTGAGACCTGCTCTACTGCAGCAACCAATCGGATCTGCAATGCCACCTGCCAGGAGACCTGTCGCTGTGCTGAAGGTCTGGTCCTGGATGGAGACACCTGTGTCGACCCATCTCAGTGTGGATGCACGCTGGAGAATGGTTATTACCTAGCAGTGAGTTTTCAATGAACCTAATTGTAATTCATATCAAATTACTTGAACATGTATTGACAGTGGTCCATTACCCCTATAGCACAGGGCACAAATGCTTAATCAACATATCCTTTGTAATAAAATAGGCCTAATTTTAGAAGTAATTTTAAATTTATTATTCAAGGTAACCATTAAAAAACATGACTTTGTTACCCTAATATGAGTATGATTCATTTGTATTAGCAGTTTATGGATTTTTACAGTTACCAATAGTTTTAAATAGAGGTGAATTAGAGGTTTTGTTTCAATAAAGGTAGACATTATGTTTGCAACAACAATTCTATTCTATATCTTCCTAAATCTCCTCTTTAGCCGTGTGGCACATGAGCAAGTGTCAAATGCATAGAGCCCCGTGCATGTGATTGAAAATACTGCCATATGCAAGAACAGAGGCAATGGTAGTGCCATTCTAGAGGGGTTGTATTCATGGGAAACAAACAATTAAAAGCTTATTTTGATAAGTAAATCTTTCTTAATTCCCTTAGCCTAGTGGCACATGAACAAGCATTGATTGCCTAGAGTACTGTGCATGCACGTGATTCAAAGACGTGCCATATGCATGAGCTATGGTTGTGGAAAAAATGCAGGTTCGCAAGGTAGTATGCAAGAGGGCTTTTGTTCATGTGAAAGAACCAGTTAATACCTAAATTTGATAATTAAATCTGTTTAAAATCTTCTCCTTAGGCTGGTGGTACATGGACAAGCACCGACTGTCAAATGTATTGCTCCTGCAATTCAGGGACGGCCACATGCGTGAACTATAGCTGCGGCGCCAACGAGTTCTGTTCTATCAAGAATGGTATCCCTGACTGCTACTGCGAGGATGGATACATAACACAGGGAGATGAGTGTGTCAGAGGTAAGGCGGAAGAAAATTATTAGTGTACTGTTTCAAAATATTTAGTTGTAAAGCTTACAATATAATTTGCTTTAATGCTGTGAATTTGTCATCTGAAACAAAAAAAATTAAATTAACAGTGCTATAAATAGTGTTTAATTTGTATTTTTATGTAAACTTTCAGTTAATTATTTAGTATTGCATACATGATTAAATTGTTCATACTTCATCATGTAAAGTACATGTAAATGCATAGCAACTAATTATTAGAAATCACCATGTACATTAGATCTACACCTCCAGTGGATAGCAAGACTTATCCCATTCAGGAATTTGGTCCCACAAATATTTTGGCTGGTATCTATAGAGTGCACGTTGTACCAAAATAATATGATCTGAAACAGTGACTACACCCTGGTCGAAGAGTCTTCCTCCTGTAGTCCAAGAACATACAAAACTAATTTGCCTCCTATTTTCTTCATTATTAGCACCTGGCTACTGTCAAGTCTGGGGTGACCCTCACTACGTGACCTTTGACCAGAGGAAGTACTACTTCCAGGGAGACTGTGACTACACCCTGGTCGAAGAGTCTTCCTCCTGTAGTCCAAGAACATACTAAACTAATTTGTCTCCTATTTTCTTCATTATTAGCACCTGGCTACTGTCAAGTCTGGGGTGACCCTCACTACGTGACCTTTGACCAGAAGAAGTTCAACTTCCAGGGAGACTGTGACTACACCCTGATCAGGGACTGCCTGAACCAGACCAACTTTCATCTTTGGTCCGACAACGAACTCTTGACGCCAACCTCGACTGTCGCTGTGATAAGGAAGGTGGTCCTGGACCTAAACGGCAGACGGTACGAGCTCATCAGGGACCGCAGAGTGAGAGTGGACGGCATCGACGTGACCGACAACCTACCTTACATCGATCTCAATGCGTGGGCCTACAGAGACATCACGGCCGTGGTAAGCCATCACTCTTCCTGCGATTGATAGCAAATGTAACGCTTAAGTTTAGGAAAAGTGAGTTTACTTTAATGGTAAGTGTTAATCATAACCTTTTTGTTTTTGTCCTCAATAATATTATTCCTTGGTTTTCAGCATCTGGTATAAATGGTCTTTGTAAAAAATAATACACTACTAGAAATTTAACCCTGACATCGAACCTTACTTTGTAATTGCATTTCCTTGACAGCACCTGGTGACAGACTTCATGTATGTGATGTACGATGGACAATATGGACTTGACGTCTACCTTAGCCCCTCGTTCTGGAACCAGACGTGCGGTCTGTGTGGAACGTACGATGGAGACTCGTCCAATGACATGGCCCTGCCTAGTTATGAGTTGGTGAGTTAGGATAATGGAGTCTTGTGTCTTTGACCCCTTTTCTAGTGTATTTATACTAGATTCACAAAATCAAATATATATATTTGTATGGAATGTTGGAATCAGATATCCACTAACACATTGTATCGAAGTATTATGTGAAGCTCATGAACAAATAATTGTTATGCTTAACATACTTTGTCACGCATGTATCCTTCTAAGTTCAAGAAATCCAATGCAATAATCAAATGTGTTGTAAAAAATTCCAGTAAAGTATTAACCTGTTGCTTACGGGAACCGGGTGGGCTGTGTACGAAGTCTATGGGGATTTCAGAATCTCGAAGTGAACAGGCATTGGCATTTCTTAGCAGTTATGTAATGCGCTATATACGAATTAGCTATTATTATTATTAATATAACTATTATTATGCAGCTCATGAAAGTAGTCCCTGTCTTTAATAAAGTGAATGATCCTGTATTTTCCCCCAACAGGCAAGGTCAGAATCAGAGTTTGGTAACAGCTGGGTAGTGAACCCTGGTGAATGCCTCCCCTCACCCCCTGGACTGACAGACCCTTGTCTTAATGGAGTGTACACCCTTGAAGATGCTAAAGACATCTGCTACTATCTCATCAACCCATCAGGTTTGATATCAACATAAATATCAAATAATTTTCTCCTCATTAACTTGATTACAATTATTTTAGGTATTTCACATATCCTTATATTATTATTATTATTATTACTATTATTATTATTTTATTTTATTTTATTTTTTTTTTTGGGGGGGGGGGTTCCGTATGAACATATTGTTACAATCATGAATGTAAAAAAAAACCCACGCAAATGCATATTATATGAAATCAGAACTAACATTTGTACAAAAATGCAGACATTGTTGATTTGTAGTTAGTGTCATCTTCGGTAGATGTAAATATATTTTCCATGAAATATCATAAACAAAAACACTTCCAATAACCCATTTACACGAATTGTTTTTAATCACTTGTTTTATAGGACCATTTGCACCATGCCATGGTTAACTGGATCCTGACGTTCACTGTTGTTCCTGCATGTACATGTATCTATTGGTCCTTTGAGGGGATTTGCAGATGTGGATCCAAAAGAAAGTGTGAAATTCAAAAAGCCTTACTTGCATAAAATGAAAATGACTTGTCATCCTGATGTGGCAGGGCAGGACTTTTCATGGCTGAATTGGCTTGATAAGCAACCTTAAGGCACATGATACCCTGCTAACAAATTCATAGAGATTTTAAGATCATCATAAAAAAAGTAGAAAAATAACATGTACTGCATGAATGCATTGATCTCTGTAGACCGGTCGTAATACTTATAGCCTCATTTATTTTCATCCCTCAATTTACAGGACCGTTTGAATCATGCCACGACTACCTGGACCCCATTGACCACTACGCTGCATGCATCTACGATGTCTGCGAGACAGGGGACCCTGCACTGTGTGACAGTCTGGAAAAGTATGCTGCGGCTTGCAAGGCCAAGGATGGGAACCCTGGCAACTGGAGGACGGTTGTTACGGAATGCCGTGAGTTTTCTTTTAATGATAAGATGTTGTTTAATTGTCTGTTTTTTGTGTGCATATTAAACCTGTTTACCTCGCCATTTAATATAATGCTTTAATGGCTATATACAAGATTATTTTATGGACCGGTCGAGTTACCACATTGGGCGCGCACAAAAGAACCTATCGATATCTGGCTGACCATGGCATTGTATTCGCTTCTATTCAACCTAGCGTGAGTTCGCTGGTCAAGTAGTACACACAATGGAGGCGATCGATATACATGATATGGGCTCAGCGAAGTGGAAAATCTATGAAAATACTGTGAATTGGCTTGCATGTGTTTGTATACGAATATACTGAAAGAGGACTCGTGTATTACCATGCTAAAATTGTAATGAAACAATAATCACGCAGCTAGAGTCAGAGAAACATGATATACATGTAGCCAAGGGTTCAACTCCTGTATACAGGTAGTTCATTATTGTACTTACAAGACGAATACATACATTCTTATGCAATTAAACTAGCCCTTGCTCGGACCCCAGAAATCTCGGTTACCGTATATGAGTAGGCTCATCGGGGACCGAGAACTCCCGGTCCCCGAAGTGAACAGGTTAAGTACACTCCACTGGAAGAGTATATTCAGAAGCTATTTAGAAACACACACACATAAACATGTTTGCATACATGCCCATCCACACGCAAACATATACACACATGCAAATCTACAAAAAATTCTTAAAACCCTGTCAAAGGGGAGTGACCTGTGTAGAGTGGGCAGGTACATGCAATGCATAGTTTGCGAAACACATGCATGTGTACCTTTATCATGGAATGGCTATGCTATTTAGATGCCTGATTCTGGATTATGTTGATCAGGGTTTTATTCACATGTTTATCTGTGTTTTGAATGACAGAAAAAGAGCTGATGCCTTTGAAATGTGGTGCTACAGGCGGCTGTTGCATGTGTCATGGAAAGATAAAAAGACAAATATGTGGGTTATGGACAAGATTGGAACAGACCTTACAATCAGAAGGGGCATCATTAAAAAAAAAGTATTTGGGGAACATTGTTAGGGGATCGGAACGTGTTGAGAAGCAAATACTGCAAGGAGCAGTCAAAAGAAAACAGGGTAGAGGTCATCTACAAATATTTTGGACTGATGATATCAAGAGCTCTCATGAAGACCACAGCAGCGCTCTACAGCGCCACCTGAAGTTGATGATGATGTGTTTTATTCAAAATGTAATATTCTGTGAAGAAGGTAGCTAAAAGAAATGTGTTTTATTTCTGCAGCTCTTGATTGCCCCATCAACACGGTGTATGACCCCTGCTTCAGTGGTTGTCCCGAGACCTGCTCCACTGCAGCAACCAATCAGATCTGTAATGCCAACTGCCAGGAGACCTGTCGCTGTGCTGATGGTCTGGTCCTGGATGGAGACACCTGTGTCGACCCATCTCAGTGTGGATGCACTCTGGAGAACGGCGTCTATGTTCCTGTAAGTTCTATATTCATAATTGTTATAAAAAACAATTGTATAATTGTGTAAGTTTTCAAACAGATGTACTCTTTGAGTACGATAGAAAATTTGTCTAATTTGTGGGTATCATGTGTCTACATTTATGTGTATTTTATCAGAGCCTTGACTTACATTTATTAGAACAAATGAGAAGTGCCAGTTATTATTTATCTGGGACAATGGTCAGATCCAGTGCAGTGTGTCATTCAGAGAATGAAACCGGCATCATATGGATACTTTGTTATTCAGATGTTTACAAATTTGTTTACAAAATTGTGTTTAACATTTCCTGACCCATTTGCTTTTTCATAGTCTAGTATGAAGACTGTTTTGTCACATTTCTTTGTTCCTATAGTCTGGCCATACCTGGACAGGTGGAAACTGCGAGAGGATATGTACCTGCACCAATGGGCGGATCCAGTGTGATGTCTCAGGATGTGGAGAGAACCAGGTCTGTGATGTCAAGGATGGGCTTAGAAGATGCTACTGCCAGAACGGCTACCACAGAGTGAATGGAGAATGTACCAATTGTAAGTGGAATTTTTAACAACCTCAACAAAATGTATAGGAACAGTTTCAATTGTTTTCTACAGACTTTCAATTGTATATTTACCTTGACGGTTTTAATAGCTAATTTGATGACATTTCCTTAAGACATGTTTCTTCCAAGGATTCTGTACCCCGTGGGCATAAAGTGAACATTTTCTGAATTCTGTTTTGTTCTTTATAGCACCTGGATACTGCCAGATCTGGGGCGACCCTCACTACGTGACCTTTGACCAGAAGAAGTACAACTTCCAGGGAGACTGCGACTACACCCTGGTCAGGGAATGTGGCGCCCTCAGTCCTTTCCACCTCTGGTCTGACAACGAGCGACGGGAACCATCTGACAGGGTCGCGTACCTGAGAATGCTGGTCCTGGAGCAAGGCGGCCATGTTTACTCCCTGAGGAGAGGCTTCGCTGTCCATGTGGACGGAGTGGACTACTCAGACAACCTGCCCTACAAGGACGATGAGGTCGTGATCTACAGGGATGTCACAACTGTGGTTAGTAGACGTGAACTGGTTAAAAAGTACTCTCCCTTTATGAGGGTAAATTGTATCGTTGAGTCCTATTTCAAGGCTTATATTTGGCACTCTAAAGATTGCAATAGTATAGAAACCCTTGTTAATGCCTAGGGATGAGGCAGTTTTTGCCTTACTAGCTTGATGTAATTAGGTAGCTGCTCATCGTCTGTATGCTTCCCCGGGATATGAAATGTATGTTTCTATGCGTTGGCTTGAATTATACAGAGTGACCAGAGATGTTAATAGTTGTTTTATTATAGCACTTGGAAATTGTTCTATTAAGTTTTATAAATTGGTAGACCTTCAGATTAATAATGCTGCAGTGTTTGTCCTAGTGGGCATGTCAAGGAAATAAATTATAAACAATGTTTATATTTATTTTCTCACAGTACCTGTCAACAAGCTACCTATGGCTGTCATACGATGGAGAGGAGTCAGCCAATGTGTATCTGAGTTACTCGTACCCCAACCAGACCTGTGGTCTCTGCGGTTCCTATGACGATGATGCAGACAATGACATGAGGCTGCCTAATGGAGACATAGTGAGTAATAGCTTTCACTACGACAGGGGAAACTTGTATGGTCATTTGGGCAATACTTGCATTGATTAGAATTATGTTTTAAATTCCAAACAATAGGGTTGAATATTTTATCTATGTCATTTGCTGTGGCGGCGATTGCTCCAGTGATAATTTCTCTGTTAAGTTTGTCTTTGTATGACACAAAACCAAATAGATTGTGAGAGAAAGTGGATTATTTCCTCGAAGTCAATTGATGGGGTGTTCATAATGTTTCAGCATTATTTGCTCTTAAATGTGTGTTTTTATTACTGTTTAGTGTACTCAGTTAACATTTCTTCGGCAACAATTGCTCAGTCAAAATTATGTTCGTGGTGAAAACATTAATGAGCAAATATGTTTGGGGAATATTTCATGTCATGGAAATATTAGTTTGGTTTTATTTTGAAGTCACCATATTGATCCAATATACATGAACTTGTATTACAGGCCCGATCAGAGACCGAGTTCGGGGACGGCTGGTCGGTGAACCCTGACGAGTGCGATCCCAGGGAACCGGGACCGTCCAACCCTTGCCTCGATCCACCGGTCGACAGAGAGAGCAGCAAGGAGACCAGCAAGGAAAAGACCAGCAAAGGGAAGGGCAGCAAAGAGAAGGGAAGCAAAGCCAAGAGCAAAGAGAAGAAGGGAAGCAAGGAACATGTACATAGCAAGGAACATGCACATAGCAAGGAACATGCACATAGCAAGGAACATGCACATAGCAAGGAACATGCACATAGCAAGGAAAATAAACATATGCATAGCAAGGAAAAGGAACATATGCATAGCAAGGAACATAAACATATGCATAGCAAGGAACATAAACATAGCAAAGAGAAGAAGAGCAGGGAGCAAACTCCTGAGGAGGAGGCTAGGGACATCTGCAATGTTCTCTTGGATCGATCTGGTAAGTTTCCTTTCCTCATTTGAATCACTTTGGTCCTACGTTGGTCCTGCTTATCACTGCAAAGACCCATAAAGAGTTGTAATTGATACTCATTTGAATATTTCTTGAGAAGTTTCCTTTTAATAATCTTATGTTGTTGCTTAGTATTAACTTCTAGTTTTACAGAGCTCTTCTAAGTACTAGTGTGACTAATTATTTTCACCTGACACGATATTTGCAAAAGGAATAGAAACTTAATTTAAAGCTTAATTTATGTTATTGTATAAAATTAAAGTTAAGCTACCGAATTGTTTTCTCTCCTGACATTTATATTTTTCCTCTCTGTTGTTTTTATTTAGGACCATTTGCCCCATGCCACGACTTCCTTGACCCCGACAGCTATCACAGCTCTTGTCTGTATGACGTGTGTGAGACTGGTGAGCCTGGTGTGTGTGACAGCTTGGAGCAGTATGCCCAGGCCTGCAAGAATGAGGGAGGCATGCCAGACAACTGGAGAGACTTTGTTCCAAAGTGTCGTAAGTAGACTTATTGTCTTATTTAAGCATTGCATTGTTTTAATTGCATCGTAGAGCAGGGGCTATGATTTAGCACTAGCCTGCATGAAAGTGAGCTTTAAATTTGAGCTACTGAAATTTCTTGAAAGCTAATTTTGCTTGGCATTCAATTATAGCATACATGTGAATGTATATTCTTTCTTTACTGTCCAACAAATTCTGATTATGATCCATATTAATACCCCAAAAAATCAAAATATGTAATTCAGATTGACCTCACACATCTACACAAAAAATGAAACCCCTCAAAACCAAAAGCTGAATACTGTAAACGTCGTTATTATCGCGCGATTAATAGTTCGCGCTGAGCGACACAAAAACACATTCGCGGCTTTTTAATTTCGTGGCCGAGCAAGTGTTCACACGCATTGCAAATAGGATACGCAAGTGTTACCATGATAATTTACTTTCTCTCTAAACTTTGTTTCACATCATGCATAGCAATGACATGTCCCAGCAACACGGTGTATGATCCCTGCTTCAGCGGTTGTCCCGAGACCTGCGCAACTTTCGGAGGACTGGTACTGTCCTGTGAAGCCACCTGCCAGGAGACCTGTCGCTGTGCTGATGGTCTGGTCCTGGATGGAAACACCTGCATCGACCCGTCTCAGTGTGGATGCATCCTGGACAATGGCGTCTACTTGCCAGTGAGTTGATTAGCATCATAATGTCACTAATATTCTAAGCCCCCTCTCAGTTTATCTTTGAAATTATGATAATGCTATTCAAATGCAGCATTTTGAACTGGTGGACTAGTGTTTGCTGAAATGTTAATATTTATACTTTTTCCAGCCATGAACAAACTTGGCTTGTATACAGTATCTGCTCCTGTAGTCCACAACAAAGGTGGGGGGGGGGGGGAGAACCTTGGAGTGTTGTATAAAAAAAGACAATTTTGTTATAACTAAAGTGCTGGGGCTCTCAGCAAAAACATGAATAATTCAAAGATGAAAGCATAAACCAAAAGAAAATTAATGACTCATCTTCATATTTTATCCCAATGGTTTGTTGTCAAACTTGGCCTGTACCCAGTACTGCACTCCAACCAATGGCCAAGCCATCTGTCAGTCCTTTGAGTGGGGAAAACCAAGAGTGTTGAAGATAACAGATAGTCTAGTTAACCACTGTGGCAGGACTTTCAGCAAAGTGTAAAAAGCTTAACTAATCAATTATTTCTCTTCTTAATTCAGCCTGATGCTTCATGGACAAACACAGCCTGTACCCAGTTCTGCACCTGCACCAACGGCCAAGCCATCTGTCAGTCCTTTAAGTGTGGAGACAACCAGGTGTGTGAGGTCAAGAATGGAGTTCCAAGCTGCTACTGCCCGAAGGGAACGACTCGCAAAGGGGACTCTTGCATTCCAGGTAAAACCAGGAAGCTATTCTGTATGTGTCTATACCAGGGATTTGTCCATCAACCCTCTTAAATAATGACCAGCAATAGCAAGACCATTGACTGCTTGCATTCATTACACACATATATTCATAGAAATGTGGTTAACCGTTAAGGAAATTGAATTGTTGAGTTGATTTTCTTTGATATGTGGTACCTGAAATGTAAGAATTTGATATTGAAATGGGCCATTAAATTTTATTTGAATAGTAGATGAACAGTGTATAACAGCTAATTTCCTTATTATAACATGTATGCAACGTTTTCTAATAAGAGTTTTCATTCAAAAGTTGAATGGATATATTATTCAGTTTAATTTTCATTTTTGTCTTCATCAAAATTATGTCTTTGTTTTCATCACATCTTTATTTAAAGCTCCTCCATACTGCCAAGTCTGGGGTGACCCCCACTATTCGACCTTTGACCAGAGGAAGTACAACTTCCAGGGAGACTGCGACTACACCCTGGTCAGGGATTGCAGCGATCTTGACCTCTTCCACCTCTGGTCCGACAACGAGCTGAGGAGGGCAAACGACAGAGTCACCTATCTGAAGGAGATCGTGTTTGAAACAGCCAACCGAGTTTACTCTATCAAGAAAGGGTTCAGGGTTCGGGTGGATGGCGTCGACTTCACCAGCAATCTGCCGTATGCCGATGAGAATGTGTTGATCTACAGGGATCTGACTGCACTGGTGTGTATCCATTGCAAATTTCAATATACTTTTTGCTAGCAGAGCGATACTAATGGAATGACAGTGTTGTAGGTTACACAGTCAGATTATGTGCTTGATATCTATTATCACAATGTTGTGTGTTTGAAAATGTTTGATGCTGCAACATTTACATGTATGTCCTTCAGCACAGTATTTAAAGCCACTTTGTTTAACCAAAAGTATAAGTGGGTACTTGGTAAGGTGTGAATTAGCCTGTAGCGCGCTTGTATAGCAGCTCTGGCTCGTATGCTCCCCATGGAGCTGAGATGGTGCACAAGATAATTGTGGATTAGAAATATACCCACCCCTTAATTCCAATGTTTATAATTATAATAAATTCAAACAGCATCGAGATGGTTAATATTCTTCTAATTGATTTTCATCCTAAATTCAATTTTGATTCTGACTTAGCAGTACCAGCAGTACATAGGAGTTTGCAATGTTTTATTTTTCATCTGTATTTCAGTATCTGTCAACTCGCTACTTGTGGGTGAGCTATGATGGGGAAGAAACGGCTAATGTGTACCTCAACTACACTTATGGCAATCAGACCTGTGGCCTGTGCGGATCCTCTGATGATGACGCTTCAAACGACTTGATGTTACCAAACGGAAAGATGGTAGGCTATGTACCATTGATAACTATCAGTACAAAGATATGAAAACAAAATTGAGATATTGTACAGAGATCAGAATCAAGATATAAACAAAACTAAGATATTGCACACCATCATATTAATGGTATTTAATCCTGATTTCTCCTGGAACTCTTGCACAAATGGAGATGTGCTTCAGGCATATAAACAATAAATTATTGCGATGTTATTACAAGTTCAAGTAGAACGATACCATTTTCAACAGGATAACATTCTGTTTTCTGTAAACCTATCTAACTCAACACATTATTGAATTCCTGAATTAAAACCAAACTATTAATTGAAAGAAAACTCAGCATGATTTTGTTTCTATGTATTTGTTTTGTCAGGCACGGTCAGACACCGAGTTTGGCAACAGCTGGTCGGTGAATCCAGACGAGTGTGATCCCCGGGAACCAGGACCTTCCAACCCCTGCCTCGAGGCACCAGACGACAGAGAGAACAGCAAGGAAATCATCACACCTGCTCCTAGCAAAGAGAAGAAGGGAAGCAAAGAAAAGAAGGGTAGCAAGGAAAAGAAGGGAAGCAAGGAAAAGAAGGGAAGCAAGGAAAAGAAGGGTAGCAAGGAAAAGAAGAGTAGCAAAGAGAAGAAAGCAAGCAAAGAAAAGAAGAAGAGCAAAGAGAAGAACAGCAAAGGAAAGAGTAAGGAGAGCAGTAGACAGAAGAGGATCCGGGAGGATGCGGAAGACATCTGCGATATACTACTGGATTCATACGGTATGTTGGGTTCCTTAAAATTGCTCTAGCGACGATTGCGATACAATTAAAGAGTTCTCTTTGTGATTCTGAAATCACTCTTAATTTTGTACAAAGCCCACCAGGTTCCTGTAAGGAAAAAGGTTAATTGATCATCGACCAACAACATTTGAAGCCATAACCAACACCTTATCACTAACCCTATTCCTAAACCTAAATCTAACCCTAACTCTTACTTTAACTAAATCAATTAAGTGGCAAACCCTAGTCAATTAAATGTTAGATCTGATTACCCAGTTGTACAATCTACCTATTAGGTGCACTCTTCTATAATTTTCTAAGATAAGGATATACTCCATTTCAATCACTGCAAAGGAATACTCCCAAAAAATATTACTAATTCAGAATAGAATAATGTTCATGTAAGATTAAAAGTTTGATTATTTCTGTAAATGTATGTTTTTACCTTGTTCTTTTTTTCCAGGTCCATTCGCTCCGTGCCATGACTTCCTTGATCCCGGCAGCCATCACAGCTCTTGTCTGTATGACGTGTGTGAGACTGGTGAGCCTGGTGTGTGTGACAGCTTGGAGCAGTATGCCCAGGCCTGCAAGAATGAGGGAGGCATGCCAGACAACTGGAGAAACTTTGTGCCTGAATGCCGTAAGTTTGAATATTTTAAGTAATTGAAGTCTACGTTTTTGCAAGATTTAATGAATTACATAATATAACAAACTTTTGTTTGTGTGTAAAAACATTTTGTATAACTTATTGCTCTTCAAGGTCAGTATGAAATTACAAAATTCTACCTGGAGAAGACTTGTTTCCTCTAAAATGTTTTCTTAATCATGTACATGTAAATGTTTTCCTGAGTATTGTAGATAGAACATATGTGGACATTCTTCTTTCAGCCATTGAAGACATCGCCTGAGCTATATCTGGTTGGGGTCTCTGGAAAATGTGTGCTATAAGAAAATATAAATTGTCTTCAATATATCAAACAAATTATGATTAAAATCCTGCTAAATGAAGCTTTACTTGATAATTATTTCTGCAGCATTCTCGTGCCCCTCCAACACCGTGTATGATCCATGCTTCAGCGGTTGTCCTGCGACCTGCGCCTTCCTTGACTCATCCCTGATGTGTGATGCAACATGCGAGGAGACCTGTCGCTGTGCAGATGGCCTGGTCCTGGATGGAGACACCTGTGTAGACCCATCTCAGTGTGGATGCACTCTGGAAATCGATAACGGCATCTACTTGGCAGTAAGCATTTTTATTATGAGTTCACATTAATATCAATGTCCACGTTAACCCATTGCTTACGGGAACTTGGTTGGTCTTGTATGAACTCTTTTGGTATTGCAGAATTCTCAAGGGAACAGGTTGAAAATCCATGAAGACAAGATCTAAAATGCCAATAGGTAGACCTTGACTGTCTTTTCTTGAGATCTAATTCTTGTTGAACTTGTGTGCTAATTACTTGCTTCACTGGGTCAGATTGTTGTTTTTTGTATTTTTGTTTAATTCTTTGTATTTCTTTATTAGATTTATCAAAGATAATTATCAACCTAGGCAAAATTAGTTTATGATAATATCTGGTTTTGTTTAAGGAAATTTGAACAATAAAAAAAGACCTGTCTCATGCTTCTACTGTTGAAACGAATGAGGGAAACGCTAGAGTCCAATTGGATTTTGCGGATTTGGAAAATGTTACTAGACCTCTTTATTCAGTAGAAATATAGAAGCATTGAATTTAAAGTGAATCATAGATATTCATTCATCACAGCACACAACTTACATGTACATCATTTGTTTTTAGCCCGGACGTTCCTGGACTAGCCCTGACTGCAGCCAGTACTGCACCTGCACCAACGGCCAAGCCACCTGTCAGTCCTTTGCGTGTGGGGCGAACCAGGTGTGTGACGTCAAGAATGGAGTCCCAAGCTGCTACTGTGAGGATGGATACGCCCTCCAGGGAGAAGTGTGTTCACCAGGTAAGGCGCAACCGCAGTTTCAATTCCTCCCCTGTTGACCTTTGGTTACAAGATTTTGCATTTCCAATAGAGTTAATGCAGGATCCACCAGGTTTCCATAGGCAACTATCTTTTCCAAAAGCCGGATGGTAACTCTGTTTGCTGTGAAAGACTTTGATTTTGGGATAATATACATTTGTATAGAAGAGAGCAAGAGTGTTTTGGGGACCGATGGGTTCAATTACATGTATATAAACCACTAAGAATTAGTCAGATAGGTCATTGTATTGTATGGCAAGGTGGAATGTCTTGGAAAGATGTCTGGCCGGATCTGCTATCATCTGGACCCTGCTTTATACATGATCATCGTATGAGATATTTCATCTTGCTCTTTCTGTATCCATTTGTTGATTCACAGCTCCAGGATACTGTCAGGTCTGGGGTGACCCTCACTACACGACCTTTGACCAGAGGAAGTACAACTTCCAGGGAGACTGTGACTACACCCTGATCAGAGACTGCCTCGGCAATCAAACCGACTTCCACCTGTGGTCCAAGAACAAGAGACGTAAGCCCTCGAACAGCTGGTCGAGCCTGAATGAGCTGGTCTTTGAAATCGGTGGCAATACTTACAGCTTGAAGAAGGGCTACAAAGTGAGAGTGAATGGCATCAATAGGTCCAAACAACTGCCTTACGTGGACGAGACTGCCTGGATATACAGGGACTTCAATACACTGGTGAGTAGGCCTACCTGGAGGGTGTTTCACAAAGATCCTAATTTCAACCTTAACACTAAGTTGGACTAAAGAAGTATGGAAAGCCATTTGTAGCCTTGGAATACAAAATATTAAAAGCAAAAATGCAAGGATTTGAGACTTTTTATACATTTTACATACAAAAAACATGAAATCACCTTGATAATAGAAAATATAAATGATTTGAATCAACATTGTATGCCTTTTAAAAGTAATTTTACAATCTTTTTCAAAGAAACTCACAACTTTCCATAGTCCAACTTAGAGTTAAGTTGAACTTAGGATCTTTGTGAAACACCCCCCTGATGTCGGCTCCAGTGAACATTTTGAAAAACTATGTTGAAATATGAATATTGCCTTTGTAGCTTTTTATGTGTTTTCGATGGATATAGTATATCATTCATTAATTCTGAAAGAAGAGAATAGTATAAAAAGAATTTTGTTAAACTATATAATTTACAAACATGTAGTATACTCAATAGTTGTGAATGCTGAAAGGTATCTTTTGTTAAGAGAAAATGGATTAAATGTATGTTTTACTGAGTCCAAGTTGCATTTGACATGCTGGAGTCTATG
This sequence comes from Echinarachnius parma, assembly GCA_037951105.1. Lineage (NCBI taxonomy): Eukaryota > Metazoa > Echinodermata > Echinoidea > Clypeasteroida > Echinarachniidae > Echinarachnius > Echinarachnius parma. The sequence goes on from JBAMJV010012002.1 coordinate 84,124, forward strand.
GGGAATACTGTGTTGAATTAAGATTGAAATGACTTTAACTGATCAATGCCCATACATGAATATCTAATTTCTTCCACGAGGGCTCTATTTTTTTAAATAGTTGTCTTACAAATTAATTTGACACATTAATCTTTGACCAGTCAAAATATTGTTTGTATATTCCTCCAACAGAACCTTTTCACAGATGTGCTTTGGATTTCCTACAACGGCTTTGGCTTAGCAGACATCTACATCAGCCCAGAGTTCAAAGGTCGAACCTGTGGTCTCTGTGGAACTTGGGATGACGATGTCAGCAACGACATGACAGCACCTAATGGAGAACTGGTGAGTGATTAACTCATATTCTGCTGGAAGCATGATTACCAGTATTACAAAAATTGTGGATAAAGTGTTGAGCATTAATATGCACAATTAATTTTCCCTATAAGTGTCAATAAATCAGATATCTGTACTACTAAAAGAGGAGGTTGTGTCTGTCGATCTGTCTGTCTGTTTGTTTGTTTGTCTGTCCGGCTATGCAAATCGCCATGCCTTGAGGTATGACCCTCACCTTTCAGGTGGTGATTGCTACTACCTTTAGGGAAGTAATGGTGAAAGGGTATCAAATTACATCAAACGGAAGTTGATTTTTGTGGACGTTTTGAGCCCCAAAATACATGTAGCCACAGTAAATTTCATATGGCTAAGCGGTACTGCCTAGCTGCCAGAATTTTTTCATAATTATCTGCATACACTATTAGTATGGTATGTGATGTACACAAACCGTACCCGTATGCCTACAGTGTGTTGTGTGCATGTTGAGGCACAGGTCCTCTACATTGTAGTTGTATAAAGCAATGTCTGAAAGTATAACAAAAAATATGCTTTTTTTATGTGCCATTGTCTTTATATAAACTCGGTCCCTGACAGAGTTTGGAAAAAGATGATGACTTTGACTCAGACCCTACAAACCTCTGTGGTTTATGCCCGATCTTGGTTTGAATGAACTTTGAAGAAAGATCACTATTTCACATCAGCTGGGTGTTGAATCCAGACCTCTGTAAAGACTTAATTGACTGGGACCTACACACCCCCATTGTTAAGGCTTGGTCTAGTTTTTAATTAACTTGTGGAAAGCAATATAATAGAAGATACTTTATTCCTTGAAATGCTTGAGCGCTTGAATAAGGCTGCTCCACTATAAAAGCCAAGGTAATAATGCTTTGAGACTTCACTGTGATAGAGCGCTATATAAAAATGGATAATTATTATTATTATTATTAATATTGTATAATGTATGTTGTTTCATTTCATATGCAGGCACGATCCCCGACAGAGTTTGGCAACAGCTGGGTGGTGAACCCAGACCTCTGTGATGATGTAGATCCAGGACCAAAAGATCCTTGCGAGCTGGGTCTGGAAAAGACCAGGGAAGAGGCTGAAGACCTGTGCAACTACATCATCAGTTCTTCAGGTAAATGCTTAACCACCATTGCCTTTGGGAACCCCAGTGGGGGGGGGGGGGGGCACTCAAATTATTTTTTGACGGGGGTGTGCCGCATGGAACTCTGAATTGGGGGTCTTAAGAGCTGACTACAAGTAACAAATATAGGGTCTTTAGAGCTACAAGAACCCTGAGACGGGAGTTAAGGGGTCTAAGGAGCAGACTTAAACTACAAAATACATAGACTTGGAGCTACCAAAGACCTACAGAAACCCTCAAAAAGGCTCAAATGGTGGTCCAAGGAGCTGACTAGAAGGAGAATAATGGACTTGGCGCTACTCAACTACCTAGCCAAGTCATTCCTTGGGTCTATGGAGCAGCAATTTTTGAAAATCGGGTATCTTTAGAGCGGCGATCGGGTGTGAAAACGGGGTTCTTTTAAGCGGCACATACCCGTCTGACATTATACATGAGTGCCCCCCCCCCTGGGATTGGAACCTAGTGGGTCCTGTATTAGCCCTATGGGAATAGAAAAATCTAGTAGTGATCAGGTGAGTTAATATTCCACTTCTGCCTGAGATCCTGTATCTAAGATAATTATTTTCACATGCAATATCTTATCAAGCAAACAGTAAGAGTTGACTGCATCTGTCTTTTCAATAGCGATTCAAGTGTGTAAAGTGCCAAGTATTCAGTGCACAATCTAGGCCAGAGAAATTCAATATTACCGTTTTTAGTTGCATGTATTTTTTATAGTCGTCTTTGTTTCATTTATGTTGGTTTATTTAAAACAAAATTATTTCTTTAGTTTCTCACTTGGTCATAGAACATTTACTGTAGATTTACTACAGATAACTGGAGATCCAAAGGATAGCCAGTTTGCTAATATTCGAGAACCTGTGAGAATAAATAACATAATTTAAAAACAAAGATATTATTGTTAATTCATCAAATTCTTTGCAGGTCCTTTCGAGCCCTGCCATGACTTTGTCAACCCGGAGCCCTACTACTCTGCCTGTCTGTACGATGTCTGTGAGACCGGAGACCCTGGTCTATGTGACAACTTGGAGGAGTACGCTCAGATCTGCAAGAACAAAGGAGGCACTCCAGAAGACTGGAGAGCTGTTGTTCCTGAATGCCGTGAGTAGAGCTGTTTTTGGTTATATAATTTTTTCCTCAAATGTGAACTATAAAGGCCCGGATTCACAAAGGAGCTTGTGTACAAACCATGGTTTACATCTATGGAGTGCCATTTGTATGGAGAAAGAATGTAAACTCCTTACTTGTTAACAATGTTGATGGTACACATTTCCAAAATGCACCAAATAAATCTTTGTCTTCTCACATGGTGAAATTTACTGGTTAGCAAGCACTAAACAGTCATATCATTAGAAATTAGAAATTGTTTTACTTGTATACGAGCAGCACTCCATAGACGTAGACCATGGATAAACCATGGTTTGTACAAACCTCCTACAAACCTGCTTTGTGAATCCGGGCCTTTGTGTTTCTAGGCATGAATCTCAAGTCTCTCGTAAAGTTCCATACTAGTTAGAATACTCACAAGAGACTTTCGATTTACGTCTAGATAAATTAAATCTTTGTGAAACACACCCTTGTGTCTGAATTGTATCCACCAAAGAACATCCATTCTACACAATAAACTAACTGGCTTTAAACAACAGCCTGAATCATACTTGTTTTTTAATGCAATGTGATGTAAATCACTGGAGAATTGTACGAATGATTGTAGCAGTATTGAAATCAAGAAGACCACAGGACACTATAGCCTCGGATATTCTCTAATGAAGTTAAGAGAGTAATGGTCTTTGATCAAAATGAGGATTATCTTGGGGTTTAATTATTCTGTGAATTTGCACACTTGTGTAACAAATTAAAAGTGTGATAAATTATTGTTAAAATGTATGGACACATTTCATAAAGATGATACAAAATGTAGCTTCATCTCAGGATATTGCTAGTACTATTATTTTTTTTTTGCAAATTATTATTACAGCTCTTGATTGTCCAAGCAACACGGTGTACGACCCCTGCTTCAGTGGCTGCCAACCCACGTGTTCCTCTGCTTTACCTGGACAGTCCTGTAACACCACCTGCCAGGAGACCTGTCGCTGTGCTGAAGGTCTGGTCCTGGATGGAGACACCTGTGTCGACCCATCTCAGTGTGGATGCACTCTAGAGAATGATGTGTATTTGCAGGTATGTGTTGAGTTGGAATTAATAACAGTCTTCTGTCTCACTTTATTTTGTGCTTTAATTGACAACTTTAGAAGTCTTGAGTGAAAAACAATCATGTACATACACACAAAGTTTAATTTTGTACGTGTTCTCTCAATGTTAAGTTGAAAGTTGATGAAGGGATAAGGACAAGAATGGATAAAACATCAATATTTAGAAGTTTGGATATAATTGTTGGTTTGTTCTTTTTCTTTAGATTGCAGCCTGTACTGCACCTGCACCAACGGACGAGCCGAGTGCCAGTCTATCAGATGTGTGGACAATTAAGTTTGTGTCTTCAAGCATCAATAAAATAATGCAATTTTTCAGTTTAAATATGATTTATGGTTTTCTTTTTTCTTTTCAGCCTGATGATTCCTATACTAGCCCTGATTGCAGCCTGTACTGCACCTGCACCAACGGGCGAGCTGAGTGTCAGTCTATCAGCTGTGGGGACAACCAAGTCTGTGAGGTCAAGAATGGAGAACCAAGGTGCTACTGTGAAGACGGCTATACCCTGGTTGGAGAGGAATGCACTCTAGGTATGTCAACGGTCATGATTATGGTTGAGTTTTATAGAAGTGGTAAAGTTAGGGTTACATCTTATATAATTGGTCATCATGAATAACAAAACAATCATGAATAATGAGTATGATCTCACTTTTTATCTTTGGAAGTTCTGATGAGTTGCTATTAGAACCATGATGATTAAAAAAAAATAATTGTGCAATCTCTCTGTATGCCTATATTGAATTTATCCATAGCTCCAGGATACTGTCAGGTCTGGGGTGACCCTCACTACACGACCTTTGACCAGAGGAAATACAACTTCCAGGGAGACTGTGACTACACCCTGATCAGAGACTGCCTCGGCAATCAAACCGACTTCCACCTGTGGTCCAAGAACAAGAGACGTAAGCCCTCGAACAGCTGGTCGAGCCTGAATGAGCTGGTCTTTGAAATCGGTGGCAATACTTACAGCTTGAAGAAGGGCTACAAAGTGAGAGTGAATGGCATCAATAGGTCCAAACAACTGCCTTACGTGGACGAGACTGCCTGGATATACAGGGACTTCAATACACTGGTGAGTAGGCCTACCTGGAGGGTGTTTCACAAAGATCCTAATTTCAACCTTAACACTAAGTTGGACTAAAGAAGTATGGAAAGCCATTTGTAGCCTTGGAATACAAAATATTAAAAGCAAAAATGCAAGGATTTGAGACTTTTTATACATTTTACATACGAAAAACATGAAATCACCTTGATAATAGAAAATATAAATGATTTGAATCAACATTGTATGCCTTTTAAAAGTAATTTTACAATCTTTTTCAAAGAAACTCACAACTTTCCATAGTCCAACTTAGAGTTAAGTTGAACTTAGGATCTTTGTGAAACACCCCCCTGATGTCGGCTCCAGTGAACATTTTGAAAAACTATGTTGAAATATGAATATTGCCTTTGTAGCTTTTTATGTGTTTTCGATGGATATAGTATATCATTCATTAATTCTGAAAGAAGAGAATTGTATAAAAAGAATTTTGTTAAACTATATTTACAAACATGTAGTATACTCAATAGTTGTGAATGCTGAAAGGTATCTTTTGTTAAGAGAAAATGGATTAAATGTATGTTTTACTGAGTCCAAGTTGCATTTGACATGCTGGAGTCTATGGGGAATACTGTGTTGAATTAAGATTGAAATGACTTTAACCAAAGATCCTACATACATAAGATGCCCAACTCTCCCGATTTTACACGGCCGCTGGTGAAACGGAAGCGGAAGCGGTATTTCAGCACATGGAGTCTGCCGCCTGCTAGCGTTGAGCAACTAAAACTCGAGCAAGCGTCTATAGT
>JBAMJV010012003.1:0-26488 GCA_037951105.1 Echinarachnius parma
GAAACGTCCACTGTTCCTCGGTCTCGGCTATTGCTTACACAAATCATGGACCCTACTGCACAAATCAACCAGTGTTCTCGGTCCCGGCCACTATCGGGCCAGTTTTCTAAATTACGCATCCCCTTGAAAAATCCCGGCTACGGGCATGTGATGATGTTTGTAATAGTAATGAACAATAATGATATTACTTGTGATGCTACTTAACCACAAACTGATGGTAATTATCGATATGTTCGATTAAAATACAATGGATGGCCGTTTTTTTATTGTGAGTGAATGGCGTATGACAAATGCAATAACATGGAGAAGATTATGTCGTATATTGAGGGTTATTAATTTTTGTGAGTGACATCGATCAGCAAATGTGAAGAAGATGATCGTAGCAACGACGACGATGATGAATGATGATGATACTTTTTTCGTATGAAAAATCGAACCCATGAAACGTAAAGCATAAAAAACAAAGATACTCATAAATACGTAACTATGATTATCAGATCATGTACATAGCAGTAGAGTACATACAACAGAATGATCACCGGGGGGGGGGGGGGGGTGTTTAGGATGTTTAAAATCTTGGGTACGTTTATGGAGGGGGGATATCTGCAGAATGGGTTATAGGGTGCCTTATCATGTTGATAGTCCGATGGGGCCGTGGACAAACATCGTCAACACCAGTCCTCGGCTGAAATCTTTAGATTCGTCACCGTTCTCTCGTCAACATATACGCCGAACCCTATCATCGCCACAATAACGTCCTTAAATATGTCAAGAGTTGAGTGCATCAGCACCTTCATCAGCACCTGCAGCTGGCCTCACGTAGCTCTCACTAATATTCCTAAGCTTATGTGTACCATTGGTTGGCCCATGAGTATGTATTATATAGTTTATTACATGTATTGTCTATATTTGAGTATGACCTGTGTCTCACCTTATGGACTGTATTTTTTTTTATTATAGCGTATTATAAACAAATCTTACTCTGTCACTGTTAGTTTTTGTCATTTATCATAACTGGGTTAAATCTAATTAGTCAACATTCATTTTCATAACTGTTTAACAAGTTGTTTCAACAACACATCGGTTTTTGTAGACTTCTGAGTATTTAATGTCACATCATGTTTAAAAGATAACGACTATTGATAGATTATCCATTGTAAGGTATATGTATTTATATAATATGTCTGGTAAAACTTGTTACATGGACATAGTTGCAAGGTTTGATGATCTTAATAATAACAATAGTCGCATGTGCCTTTTCCCCAACGAAAATGTATTTGTAATTATATGTATTCATATAATACACTTCATATTTAGTACACTATATCAGATCTTAAAAAGTCATTGATTGATCGTAATAAGTTTGGGAGTGAACTTTAATCTTTGATTTTCACGGTTGACTGTTCCCAAAATGCAACTAGCGTCGGATTATAACAATGTCCCACACAAGCTCTATATTATGTTGAAATTAATTGTATATAACAAAATACAATGACATTCTGATGTACTACGCGTGCACGCTTGTCAAGATAGCTCGATTATCTTCCCATTTTATTTTGCATTTTAAGTGTTCAATACTTCGTTTTAGTTCACTTTATATTATGGTGAAGGGTGTTTTCTTTGCCCTGTCTTTTCCCCCACTGGTAAGGTCTAGTAAATGTAGCTAACTGTTTGTTGATAGTTTACTTTTTCATACATAGTCACATAATGTCGAAACGAGAAAATAACAGTTTTCATAGTAGTAGTGGTAGTCATTTTGTACAGATGGTCGCTAAATCAGTTTGAATGATTTCGTTTCAAACACTATGGATGGGGCACGTTTGCATCTTATATCGTATGTCTTATATTTCATATTGGAATGCAACTTAAAGGGATAGTTGAGTTTTTGTATAGAGGGCGCTACACAAAATAGTTTTTTTGTGAGATAATGAAAAACTGAGTGTCAAATTCGAAAGAACATACAATTTTAATGACAGAATAAACTTGATTTGATAAAAATCGGTTCAGAAACGGCTGAAATATCCATAAACATAACCATAATATAATACCATAATATATTGTAATAATTGTGGGGCCTCACGATTATTCGATAATTTTGAACCAGCCGTTAACAAAATTTAAAAAATGCTTCCTCTTTTAAAAAAATGTACAAAAGAGGTTTTTAGCGGTTGGGCATTATACACTCTACTGGCCTTCAATAGGAACCAGATAATCAAATTGAAAGGTGCAAAACATGCTTATTTGTTTGAGCCATTGATATGCAAAATATCGGAATCATCGGTGGTTGACGAAGAGGGAAGTATTTATGATGATGTCACTACTCGTTCCACCAATAGCCGACAACGACTCAACGTATCCGCGGATCGAATCATAACAAAAACAAACAATTTAGCCCCAACATGAAACTAACGATCAGAGTATAGTCAGGTGGTAATATGAAAAAGGAGTCACACGATTTTATCCCGAGCAACAACTGAGACGTAATATCTACATCGAAGAACTACCAAAGCAAAGATAATTATCAACACAATGCCGCGTCGTCGGGGATCATTTTCAAGTACACGTTATTACTCACTCGGACGAAACCGTAAAAGAAGATATGTTGCGTATTCACACAACCCAACAATTGTTCGCATGTATCCATACCGCTGCCCGAATTGTGCCAAACGTTGCCTTTCCAAAGGCGGCTGCAAGAACCACATCAAGACACATTATAACTAATTCAGAGCTATGTTGTGGTCATCATCGTCAACAGTGAACTGTCTCCTTATATACAAATGCAACACGTAAGTATATCACGTATACCATTGCATAATATGTTTGCCTGTTGGTTCTTGAGTAGTGTGTTGCATTATCAAATTAAATGTAATATTGTGCTGCAAGTGCATGTAAGATAAATATAATTATCATTATTATAGTAGATAAGCAGTTTACAGCAGTACAGTCAGAATGCTACACAGCCCAATTCCACTTTACGTAGTATATTAACAGATTTTACGGGACGCACGCACAAATGAGCAATGCAGAGGGGTATTATTTTGTCAGTTATGGAATCTCAACATACGAATGTGGTATCAAAAGATAGAAGAAGGATCATAGTTTATATCTATAATATTAAATCAAGTATAAACAAAAAAATTACCAATGAAATTTGTTCTCAAATATCACACAAATTTATTTTAATTTTGCACAAGTTAAGAGGTTAAAATTAACAGTTTATACTTCTTATTACTTCATTGATTGTATAATCATTGTAAAGCATTTTTCATATTATTTCAGGATATATAGGTTTCATTTTGCTACATTGAATAATCGGGTCAGGAGCCAAGAAAATACCACTCGAGTACAAATTAAGAACAGCTAAAATGCGAACGAGCATTCCCATTGGGTGATATGAAGGGGTGTGTTTGTAGCAGGACGGTGATTGGCCGAATTCAAATAACGCAATACCAGACTCCCCTCGAAACAACACTCTGTGCGTGAAAGAGAAAATCTCTCTCCCCTTCTCTCTTCATCACGGGTAATCACCTGTCGTGGAAAATCTGCGTGGTGCTGATTCAACCAATCAACGGGCTGGATTGCCGCTGAATGTCAAAAATGAGATATTTTATTCCGCCATTTGCTGGTCTTTGTTGGCTCCTGACCCGATTACAAAATAAACGGCTACAAAATTAACATATTTATAAAGTGTATTAAATTACCTTTCATATGGTATAAATATGAAGGAGACGCAACATCATATTGTAAGTTTTTAAGCAGAATGAACACAAACTTATTACACTTGATTTTCATATTTTTGTCTTTGTTAAATTAAAAAAATAATCACATGGAAACAAACTGTGAAATCTTGTCATATATCACATTGTACAATAATTTATTGCAAACTGAAAGGGGTAGTACAGTGTTGGTAAGGCTGAACTTTAGTAACCAAAACCTGCACAGTAACATTACAAACTAATATTTATAACTCCACCATGCTCGAAAGGTATACAAAATTACAAACGACTAAGTAAAAAGGCTGTTATCATTCAAAAAGAGCCATTCAAACACAAGAGGGCGCTTCTCTAAAAAGGCATTGGTTTCAACCATTTTTCATACAAAATTATGCATGTGATGTTCTGTTGAAATAATGATTAAATAGAGAGGATCATCAACAATTATTTAAAAACCACTTTTGAATTTTTGTTTTAAAGTGTAAGCATTTTAATTTTTATTTGTTTAAATCATCGAATAAATTTGGGGCCCAAATTTATTACGATCGGATATATCTAATGATATTTCAGCCATATCTGAACTGATTTTGACCAAATAAAGTTTATTCTGCCATTAAAATTGCACGTTCTTTCAAATTCGACACTCAGTTTTTCATTACCTCATACAAAAAATTGTGTTGTGCAACGCCCTCTCTACTAAAACTAAACTACCCCTTTAAAGAGATAGTTGAGTATTGGTCAAACTTAACTTTAGTAACCAAAACCTGCACCATTACGGTACAAACTAAACACCATGCTCGAAAAGTATACACAATTACAAAAGACTGCGTAAAACCCCTGTTATCATTCAAACAGAGCCGTTACAACTCAAGAGGGCGCTCTCTAAAAAACTTATTGGTTTTTAGCCATTTTCATACAAAATTGTGCATTTTATTGTTGAAATAATGATTCAAAAGATATATTGTCAACAACTTTTTAAAAACCTATTTAGATTTTTTTTTAAAGTAGTCTTTACAGGGGTAGTTTAGTTTTGGTAGAGAGGGCGCTGCACATCACAATTTTGTTGTGAGGTAATGAAACACTGTGGTTAATTTACCGTAACTATAATGCATGAATGATTTCATCTTAATTGTATACCCATTTCAAAGGGGGTCATTTGCCCTTTTATTTCATGTACATCATGATTTTTTTTTCATCGTGAACAAAAACCGATGTGTTGTTGAAACAACTTGTCGAATTTGAAAGAACATGCAATTTTAATGGCAGAATAAACTTTATTTGGTCAAAACCGACCCAGAAACGGCTGAAATATCAATAAATATATCTGACCTTACAATTATTTTGGGCCAAAATAATTAGATGATTTAAAAAAAAAAATGATGATCTCTCTATTTAATCGTTATTTCAAAAAAACATCACATGCATAATTTTGTATGAAAAATGGTTGAAACCAATGCCTTTTTAGAAAGCGCCCTCTTGTGTTTTAATGGCTCCTTTTGAATGATAACGGGCTTTTTACTTAGTCGTTTGTAATTTTATATACCTGTCGAGCATGGTGGAGTTATAACTATTAGTTTATAATGTTACTGTCCAGGTTTGGTTACTAAAGTTCAGCCTTACCAAAACTGTACTACCCCTTTAAGCATTTTTTTTTCTTTTCTAAAAAGTCAAGATGTTCCCTGGCGGAGAAACTTTTGAATAAAAATATGTTTATGGATATTTCATCCGTTTCTGAACCGATTTGGATCAAATAACGTTTATGCTATCATTAAAATTGTATGTTCTTTCAAATTTGACAGTCAGTTTTTGTATTATCTCACAAAACAATCATTTGTGAAGTGCCCTCTATACCAAAACTCAACTATCCCTTTAAAATGATGTGTCTCCAGCCGCGTGATACTCGGGAAGAAAGCACGATCTGTGGAACCTGAATAGGACAAGCGTTTTAGCCTCATTAGAGCATGTACGGCATTCTGGCTGAGTATTTTTAGACCATAAATACAGTTAATCACAAACAACACTTTTTTTTATTATTTCAGCGTTAGAAAATAATGTTGAACTAATTACTGAGGTCATATTGTCCTTTCTTCATCAGGACGGTTCCTGCTGCACAGTGATGTTGCTGTTATGCTGGCATCGATAATATAGCGGCAACCATCAATCATCATCATCATAATCATCACCATTGTCGTTATCATCTTGGCCGCCAAATCAAATTTACCCAATCTTCACTCTTTGTAGCACAGAGCTTTGCTTGATCACCAATTGATTAAAAGAATACGCCTGCCTTTTAAGGTACAAATCTGGACGCATCAAATGTTAAACGATAGTAAACGCAAAGACGTAGGACCAGACATATTCAGAAACCAATGCCCAGATAACTGATTCCTAAAACAGTTCGTCCCTAAGTTTATGACTCTTCAAAGAAGCGTTTTAAATAGCAACATCGTTATACTGATATTTTCAATTAATTGATAACCATTCAAACGACCATAAACGTACCCAGTATGTTTTCAAGGGGGTGTTTTAGCTTCATTCAGTGGCGTAGTCATGGTCGTTGGGGTGTGTTTGAACACTTACACAACTTTTCTTTCGTCCAAGGGAGGTTTTTGAACACCACAAACACCCCTCCCCCTAGGTATCCTTATGCATATATGACGATTCACCAAAGCCAACCAAACGGACATTGGAATGTCCTTGTACTGTCACCTAGCGAAGTCGAGGTCGCAGTTAAAAGTCGAGTTCAGTGAAAGTCGTGTAAAAGTGACGATGGACAGCACCTGAGAAAGGGTATAGGGCCATTCTTTGAAAAGTGAAACTTTTTCGGAAAAATTGAAGTTTTATTTTTCTGTAGTTTTGTTCCATTTTTGGAATGATCCATGTGTAAAGTTTCATGAAATACATGATTTGAAGTTTAAAATGAAACTTTTTTACTCATTTGCATAAATTTACATATTTCAATATTTTTCTAATAATCATAATTCAGAAAATAATCAAGATATCAAAAGGATAATTAGCAAGCTCATTCTTCTCTCTTTCCTGTACAGGTTGATACCAACTTTGTAAAAATTCAACCTTTCATTCTTTTCTAAACCCGATATTATAAAATTCCCATTTTTCCATTCATATTGTACATGTCACACACGTGACCACCCCAAAATGTCACACACGTGACCAGACGTTGCCACATAATTAAGTACTATAAAAAACAACGGTTTGATATAATTCTCATTCATTGCTATTGTTGTACTTACAAATGTATAGTACTTCTCTGGTAATAAGATGAACATTATAGCTATTCATATTTTAAAGAATTTTCCAAATGAAATTTAGTTATGAAAAAAGTGCTCCGTGCGAAGTCACACACGTGACCCATGCCATTTGACCTCTGACATTGAGTTACGTAATCCTTATAAAATCTTTTGTGTTAGGTTTGAAAGACTACACCATATTCAAGTCACATATGAAGTAAAAATCATTATAGTCTCATACTTACTGAAATATAAGCATCCCATTTCAAAATTTGTCATGTTTTGGGTCACACACGTGACCAAGAATGGCCCTATAGAATAGGCGCGGCGGTGTGGGAGGGGGGGGGGGGGGGGGGTGGGGGATGTGGGATGTTTAGGATGTTTAAAATCCTGCGTACGTTTATGGAGGGGATATATCTTTACTATGGGTTATAGGGTGCCTTATCATGTTAATAACCCGATGGTGCCGTGGACAAACATCGTCAACACCAGTCCTCGGCTGAAATCTTTAGATTCGTCACCCCTCTCTCGACAACATATACGCCGAACCCTATCATCGCCACAATAACGTCCTTAAATATGTCAAGAGTTGAGTGCATCAGCACCTTCATCAGCACCTGCAGCTGGCCTCACGTAGCTCTCACTAATATTCCTAAGCTTATGTGTACCATTGGTTGGCCCATGAGTATGTCGTATATAAACTGGGTTCCAAAAGAAACTTATCACTTCTTCAGAGCGACACACATTAAAATCCAAAGCATAAAAAGTAATCATAATTGGGCATAGATTAGCTATAATACTCCTGAGCAAGCTCATCTAAAAAAGATTACCGGTATGTTTTCTTTAGTCAACAAAGAATAAAATAAGGTGAAATCGCAAGAGGTCATTTTTCAAAAATCACAGAAACTGCTCGCTTTCCGGGCACAGAGCTCGGTACGGACAATAGCCAGTCTAGTGGTTACATAATCCGCTTTGAAGTTGAATGAATCGCTATTGAAAGTTCTGAATAGACCGCCTTTCGTGGAGGCTCGCAGCGAGCAGTTTCTGTGATTTTTGAAAAGTGACCTGTAGTGATTCCATGGCATTTTTCTCTTTTTTGGCAAAAGCAAACTTTTAATTTTTCAGATATGCTTCATAAGGAGAATAATAGCTTATCTGTATCTAAATATGAATCAATTTGATGCTATGGATTTTAGTGAGCGTCGCTCTGAAAAAGTGATAAGTTTCTTTTGGAGCCCAGTTTATTACATATATTGTCTATTTTGTGTATTACCTGTGTCTCACCTTATGGACTGTATTTTGTATTATAGCGTATTATAAACAAATCTTACTCTGTCACTGTTATTTTTTGTCATTTATCATAACTGGGTTAAATCTAATTAGTCAACATTCATTTTCATAACTGTTTAACAAGTTGTTTCAACAACACATCGGTTTTTGTAGACTTCTGAGTATTTAATGTCACATCATGTTTAAAAGATAACGACTATTGATAGATCATCCATTGTAAGGTATATGTATTTATATAATATGTCTGGTAAAACTTGTAACATGGACAAAACTGTAAGGTTTGATGATCTAAATAACAACAGTCGCATGCATGTGCCTTTTCCCCAACGAAAATGTATTTGTAAGTATACGTATTCATATACACTTCATATGTTGTACACTATATCAGATCTGAAAAAAGTCATTGAATGATCGTAATAAGCTTGAGAGTGGACTTTAGTCCTTGATTTTCACGGTTGACTGTTCCCAAAATGCAACCAGCGTCAGATTATAACAATGTCCCACACAAGCTCTATATGTTGAAATTAATTGTATAAAACAAAATACAATGACATTCTGATGTACTACGCGTGCACACTTGTCAAGATAGCTCGATTATGTGAATTCTTCCCATTTTATTTTGCATTTTAAGTGTTCAATACTTCGTCTTAGTTCACTTTATATTATGGTGAAGGGTGTTTTCTTTGCCATGTCTTTTCCCCCACTGGTAAAGTCTAGTACATTTAGCTAACTGTTTGTTGATAATTTACTTTTTCATATTATATTAAAGTGTAGTCGCATGATGTCGAAACTAGAAAATAACAGTTTTCATAGTAGTAGTGGTAGTCATTTTGTACAGGTGGTCGCTAAATCAGTTTGAATGATTTCGTTTCAAACACTATTGATGGGGCACGTTTGCATCTTGTATTTTTTGTCTTATAATTCATATTATTGGAATGCAACTTAATTCAACACAATTTACTTGAAAGCAGTACTATATACATTATGTTTAATTAAATAATTTTGTATTGAAATTTGGGATAAATTTGAAATGTGATGTATATTTTCTGTCTTAAATTTCATCTTCTTTGTTGCTCTTTTGCTGAATTTAAAGTTTTCTGTTTATTGTTACAATATCTACAGTACATAGTTCTTACTTAATAACTAATGATGAACAAATCTGCACGTTATAGTATTTTTGTACGAGTTGTGTTGTGATGATGATGATATAGATAAAGATGCCACTCTAACTTGAATATAGTTCACATAGTAGTGTTTTATTACTTAGAGTTCGGGACCAATGCATATGTAGGCCGTGGGACGGACTCTGTTTTTCTTTCAGGTTTGATGACGTGGTAAGAGGGATTACGCAATATACATCTTAACATAAGTATACAAATATGCTTACTTACAATCACGAAGTTCAATTTGATCTATAGTGCACATTAAGGAGATATCAACGGTTAAATGTGCACCCCAAATCACACAATTTCTGTGTACAAAATGGCAGCTCCACTGGCGTTATACTGTTGTATTGCCGAATAGTTCAGTGTATACGCACATGTACAGGTTATGTTGCTTGTACGGGTGAATTAAGTTGACTACGAAATATACGCGTGCATTGCCGATTTCAGTGTCATGTTTATGGGCACAGTGATTCGCAGTACGCGCATGTATAATGCATCACAAAACAGGACACCCCATATAAAAGGCAAACTATCTCATGTTTATTCACGATGAAAAAAAAATCATGATGTACATGAAATAAAAGGACAAATGACCCCCTTTGAAATGGGTATAAAATTCAGATGAAATCATTCATGCATTATAGTTACGGTAAATTAACCACAGCAAGGTCTGTTTTCAAAAGTAGCAAACGTGGAACATCAATTCAACTATATAAGTGTTGATGAGCATAATCTAACATTACACTGAACTTTTCGGCAATACAACGGTATAACGCCAATGGAGTTGCCATTTTGTACACAGAAATTATGTGATTTGGGTGCACATTTGACACTTGATATCTCCTTAATGTGCGCTTTAGATCAAATTGAATTTCGTGATTGTAAGTAAGCATAGTTTTATACTTATGTTAAGATGTATATTGCGTAATCCCTCTTACCATGTGAACAACACTTTAAAACTTAAATGTTTTTCGCTTCTCGTCTCACGCCCTAATAATGTCGACAATAGTTGCGAGACTCATATGAACGACTTGGATGATTGTGTGATTTGAATTAAACATGGACAAATGTGAATAAATGGGTTATTAATATGATGGTCGCAATGGTGGTGACGGTCGTGATGATGTTACGGAGGATGATGATGATGATGATAATTATGATGATGATGGTGATGATGATGATGATGGTGGTGATGATTTTGACGATGATGATGATGATGACGAGAATAATGATTATGATGATTATATTGCCAAGTTTGAATGGTGATGACGACCATGATTATGATGATGATGTCGATGATGACGTTGACTTTGATTACGATTATGATTATGATCACAATGATATTGATGATGATGACAACAAAATTTATCCCAAATAATGATAACATTAAAACGTTTTAAGGTGAGAAGAATGATGACGTACGTGATTATTATGGTGATAAATTGAAGACGATGATGACGAGTGGTTTGAGTTTGACCTGGTGCATTGTGATAATAACGTGAATGGCTGGTAATGAGAAAATTAGTATGATTATCATGCTGCTGGTGATTTTTAGGCGCCTAGGTGCTGATGATATCAACAAGGAAGGTGATGAACACGAAATTGACAATTACGAATACGGTTGATGACGACATTGTTTTAGTTGGAGAAGCAATCATATCAAGTGTCTTGGAGGGCGAAATTGACGATGATGGCAGGGGTGCCGGAAAATAAAGTCAATGGGTGACTAAGAATACAATGCTGACAAAGATGACAAGTTGGTAGAAGATCAGCGAGTTTCATTGATGAAGTATGGACCACGTATAAGTGCTAAGTGAAGAATTTGTTGATTTGGATGACGATAATTGCGATGAGAGTGTCTCAGTTGCAGAGGATGCGTTAAAAAGATGTTAGAGAGTTTACAGCTAGGTGATACGTTATCATCATGTAGACGATCCTACAATGACTGAAAATCAAGGTTGCAATTATCTGATAAGGACTCGGAGACAATTAGATGCTAGAAAAGTAGTATATATTTGATAACATACGAACATTGACATTACAATAGTCTAATGGTAGTCTTTATATTTACACGAATTAAATTAGAACAATTGTTATAATTATGATGACGATGTAGATATGTGACTAGAGTAAAAGTAAAGTCAGTGACGAGTCGTTTAAAATGAATGTCTGACATGGATGACGATATCGACAATGGTGTCCGGGACCATACAGATCTACCGATGACAATTTGAGATTATTCGAGACTTATAATTCAACATAATTATATATATATATTTTTTATTTCTAGCTTGAAATAGCATGTAGTTAGGTAGAATTAACTTAGAAGAGGGTTTTGACATTCTCCTTATTATATTCATTGTGATAATCAAGCACAATTCATTGGTGCTAGCAAACCGTAAATAATGTCCAAATACCGAATACAATAACGTTTCCAGGGCGATGCACACGTTGCCTTATGTGGGAATCGGTTGGGAAATTATAAAACGACGCCATTGGAAAAAGCAACGAAGCCCGTACACGAACTCGGCACGTGCATTCTCTCACTCAAAATACTGTACTCTATCACTACAGTGGTTGCCTATAACGATGATGTCATTGTGATGCCGTGTTGTTCTCCAATGTCAGAGGCCAATGTTTTACTGGTCCTAAATTTTGAGCACTACAAACCAACTTTTCAGGGAGCATCAAACAATCAAATCTTCATTCTTCTTTTTTTTTGTATGAGGCAACGCAACTTCCAGGCAATATCATACAATGCTGCGAACAGATCAGTCGAAAAATATTAGTCATATATATGGTCCACATGATGCATTATTTACAGTGGTGGCATTCCACACCTTTAACTGTCTAGCAGGTTTTAACACTGAAATATGGTACAACTTACAATTAAAGGTGCACCTGTAAAGTGTCTAACTCCACACAAAGTACTTTGAGCTTCCACATTTCTCTTCTACCGTGTTGTTTAGCTTATGGTAGGAGAAGAATGAAAAACGGGTTAGATCTTTTCAAACGCGCCTTTAGTATGAAGATATCTATCAACAATGGCAATTTACAATAGATATATGTGCTTTTGTTCCTCACCCAGCCACTTGGCCACTTATCAATATAATATTGATAATAATAATAATTATAATTATTATTATCATTATTATTTTCACCAGTATCATCATCATGTGAATGTGGTGTGGCAAGATTGGTAGAGCGCGCGCTTTTCAAGTTCAAACCCTGCCCACCGCGTTTGTCCTTTAGCGGCACAATTTATCCACAATTGCAGCTGCTCTCTACCTAGGTGTATACAAATGGGGACCCAGTAGGAGGTGAAAGCCTTTATGTGAAGGATCTTCTCAATGCCCATAAGTCGCTTGGAATGAATGCTCCCCGGGGAGTGGAGATGGTGCACACAATGTGTGCTGGTTTGCATTTCCTATGACTGGGATAAAAAATAGTGTAAAGCGCTTAAAGGGACTTAGTAACATTATCAAAATCCTCAAAATCCAATTGGATTTCTAGCGGTAACATTATCAAAATCCTCAAAATCCAATTGGATTTCTAGCGGTTCCCTCTTACCTTGTTGTATTTGTATTAACAATAAAAGCATGTGACAGGTTTCGGTTTTTAAAATTTCCCTTTCAATAACAAAGTATTTACGATTGAAGTGTTCAGATGTTAGATTATCCACAGGACCGCGAAAACCGTGTACAAAGTGAGTGCAATGAGTTAGTGATAATCACTGTGCATGTTTGCTCATTATTCGCCATATAACGTCCATTTAACTTGAACTTTTTACGCAACACCCAGTGGACCTATCAGATAACAATAATATACTGTACATTGTATCAACAATTAATCACTTTTTGCAGCCAACAAAGTTACTAGATCCCTTTAAAGATGATGTTGTATCATAATTAGGTGCTATTTAAATCGAACCTGTTATCATTATTATCATTATTATTATTATAATTATTATTTGTTATTATTATTACTATTAGTATTATTATTAGTATTATTATTATTATTATTATTATTATTATTATTATTAGTATTAGTATTAGTATTATTATTATTATTATTATTATTAGTAGTAGTAGTAGTAGTAGTAGTATTATTATTATTATTATTATCATTATTATTTATATTATTATTTGTATTACTATCATGATTATAATTATTGTTTTTATTATCATCATCATCATCAGTATAAATATCATGATTAATTGTATTATAAAAAAACTGGTCCCGCAGCAAGAAAGGTTGGACCTGATGTTACATTCAAAATGGTCTTACGATTCTTTGCTTTGAACCGTTTAGAGCGAGTTGATCCAGGCTCTGCACCGATTGAAATAGCGCTATCTTCATTTCTGTCATATTTAGGTGATTTTAGTCGACGACAATCATCCATATACACAATGGTGTAGATCGGTGACGACAATCCGTATTATAGAATGGGTTGATAAATCCCTGCAATCTGATTGGTTGAGAGCAAAATTTGTGCAGACAATTAATTGTACTGGATGCATGAAAAGTCATGCGCCCGGTAAAAAAATCATGCGTCCGGTAAAAATTTCATGCATCCGGTAAAAATTTCATGCGTCCGGTAAAAAATGTCATGCGTCCGGTAAAAAAATCATGCGTCCGGTAAAAAATTTCATGCGTCCGGTAAAAAATTTCATGCGTCCGGTAAAATTATTTCATGCATCCGGTAATTTTTCTAATTTTTAATTTTTTGACTTTTTGGGGGGCGTAAGAATGCCCATTCTATAAAACAGATGATGCGCAAGTTTATTTTGTGGGTCGGTGGAATTGTTTGCACGCGGTAACTATGGAAACTAGTCTAAACCCACTCGGCTTCGCCTCGTGGGTTTAACAGTTCCATAGTTACCTTGTGCAAACAATTCCTTCCGACCCACTCATACCTGCGCATCATTTGTATACTATACGATGAAATAATGAAATTCAAGCAGTACTCAATTCACGACAGAGAGACGAACCGACTACATCCCCGACGACATCAGAAAGCAGTAATATAAGTAAGTTACAAATATTGTTACTGAACTGTTACATAATTCTGTGTATCATTATTGTCATAAGTAACTCGCTCATTAAAAATCATAATATTGCTTTCATAGATTTTGTCAGAAATCACGGAGATTTCGAAACGAATTGGTATCATGAGATCAGTCTGCTATTGTTGGCAAAATTATTAGCTTTTATTGGACGATAAGGATTATAGTTATAGTGAGCAACAATTGGTTCGTCTAGCCAACTAGGGTTAGAAAGAATTTCGCAATTCGGTCCCAGCTACCTTTAAACTCTCCAGAATGTTTCTAGGACATTTAGTGTTTTATTCGACTATATTTAAGTGCTATGAGCGAGTTATTCAGCGGTGACTTGATAATCAGCCTCAAGCAGTGTCTTAGATGATGAATGTGGTTGTCATGTCAGGGGGCAAGGGAAGGTCGATACTGTCCCTCCCCCTCCCCGCCCTCATTCCAGCAAGAAAAGGGGCTAATTGCATTACCCCGATACCCTTTGCTACATTACCATTTAAAGCACTGCTGCCCTCATCGTCCGACAAAATACTGCATGTAGGGGAATTCTTGTGGGAATTCCATTGCACTCCTTCAGTCCAAGCTCAAACTCTTCTCTTCTTATTTGACACATTTTCAGCATTCTAAAAATATGCCAATTTGTACCATTGATTGTATGTCTATCATGGTTTTACAATTGGCTTTTATGTTAAAGGGGTAGTTTAGTTTTGGTAAGGCTGAACTTTAGTAGCCAAAGCCTGCACAGTAACATTATAAACTAATAGTTATAACTCCACCATGCTCGAAAGGTATACAAAATTACAAACGACCAAGTAAAATGCCTGTTATCATTAAAAAAGAGCCATTAAAACACAAGAGGGCGCTTTTTTAAAAGGCATTGGTTTCAACCATTTTCAACCAAAATTATGCATGTGATGTTTTGTTGATATAATGATTAAATAGCGATATCATCAACAACCATTTAAAAAACGCTTTTGAAAATTTTTGAAAAAGTGCAAGCATTTTTTTTTATTTTTTCAAAAAATCATCTAATTATTTGGGCCCCAAATAATTATACGATCATATATATATTTATTGATATTTCAGCCGTTTCTCGGTCGATTTTGACCAAATAAAGATTATTCTGCCATTAAAATTGCATGTTCTCTCAAATTTGACACTCAGTTTTTCATTACCTCACAAAAAACTAAACTACCCCTTTAATCTCCTCAGACCTACTATAGTTGAGAATTGGTTTTAAAGGAATTTCCCAGAATTGTATTCCGTTAGAGTGGCATTGTCTTACCTTTGATTTATTCTAGAAATAAAACACTGCACAGATAATTATACAAATACACATGTATCGAGGGAAATACCCAGTGAAAGTAAATGCTTGTACATATCAAAATCAACCCTAATTGTTCATGGAAAATCATGATGACAAAATACATAACAGAATTACAATAACATGTAGAATAATGATTTACTTTGGATATTTTTGGTTAAATACAGTACAAAGGTGACACATATAACCAAATATGCATTCTTTGCTAGACTTGAATGCAGCACAACAGTTGTTGACTGTGAAAGAGTCTTTCCATTGATTCGCAGTTTCAGAGCCAATTCACAATGGGTTCATGCATACAATAATATATTTCCTATTGAATCGTTCCCGTATAAATACGTTCACATCATTTTCACTACAGATTCACTGAACAAAACTTGACTGGCACAGCAGCCTAAACATGTTAGCCATTCATATACCCTTGTGTTGAGAGAGCAACACTGCATGACAGTCATTCCCCTAAATTGTTCAAAAGGGGATCGAGCTGTGCTTTTCAAGATCAGCCTTTCTCAAATAGAAGTCCTTTTTTTTCTTCTTTTTTTTTACAGAATTACTAGGTATATGTAAGTTTAAACATTTGTATAATTGTAACCTTCCTTTATGATGATTTTTCTTGGTAGGTGAGATTCATTTAAACAAGAAATTGCACACATGTATATAATATCATGTACACTTGCAGAGATATTAAGACGTGTGACGAAACCTTGTACTTTGGAATACAAAATTACTATGCAAGCTTATAGTTTGTTCAATTTGTACACATTATTGTTCTCATTTATTCACAGGTAATATTTAAGTGTACAAGTTATATTTGAGTTATTGATAAGCATATTTACAAATTGCATTACTTTAGAGTTATATCTAATTACCAGAATGTAACATGTATTTCCATTTTATTCGCTTTATATAGGCGGTATACGAATGCCCAGCATGTCATGACATCATTGGTCATGTTACGTTATAATGCTAATCTCTGTTATTATGATGGAATCAAACACAAAGGGTTGCATTGGAACGTCCCCCATTCAAGGGTCTTTGTGGATTGATGGTTTAATAAAAAGATTTGATATCGTTTGACTTCCATGCATGCTGTGCACAGTAAACAGTAAAAGGAATGCTATCAACGTGTTTATGACCGGGAGATCTACAGGGCTACCCTACACTCATGTCTAGATAATGATGATGATGATGATGATGATGATGATGATGATGATTTAGCACCGGTCTAGCAATCCGGAGGTCTCGGGCTCGATTCCCGGGGAAGTCTATTTTTCTTTGCTCACTTTAATAATTTATTATAGTGTATAACATTGCACATCACAGGCTATTTATTTCAAAATATACACAATCGAAACCCGGTTGGTTGATATTATTCCATACTTGGACTTTGTGTTTTTAAACTTTAGGATGATTATAATAAGTATTCACTATTGTTTCTTCTCTAGCAGACAAAAGTCATCATGACGGTAAGTTTGATCAATTTTTATTTTGTGTGTTGAGTTATAACCAAATCATCATTATGACAAATTTTAAAATCCTCTATCATATCAAAGAAATCAATATTTTTTTCCTGCATAATATTTGATCAGCATTCGATGTATTATACATACGTATGATATTAATGCAGTAGCGTAGCTACGGGGGGGGGGGGGGGGGGGGGGGGAGGGGGCGGAGGGGGGCGAAGGGTCTGTGCCCCCAATAAGTTGACACATAAATAAACGTAAGGGGAAAATCTATGGAAAATATTAAGAAATACATTAGGAATGCCCCTACATTATTTGAGTGCATTCAATCAGTCCAATCGCGTTACGCTTCTGCTAATTTATACCTCGTCATGTTTCTGAACTACTATTTATAGTTTTGTTCTTATAATATGCTTTTCATGCATATTCTTCAAGTCGACATTGTATACAACATTATGAATGAGGAATGGTAACACTAATAGGGCCGTTAAATGATTTGTAGACTCTCTTATTGTCTAAAATGGTATCATCAAATGGTATTTTTAAACAAATACCGTATTAGTTGCCGGTAATAAACATGGGGATATTTTTTTGTAGGCCTATGGATGAACGATTGGGACCTCATAACACACAAGCCTGTGCATTAAATATCTCGCTGTCAGTTTTTAATTATAATTTCTACATAATAATTGTCAGTCATACAATATGCATTTGAAATTAGTTGGCCAGCTTTTTGCACCCGATGCTTTGTATTGAACAACGCACTTGCTGCACTCGTTATTATAAATACATGATAATGAATAAAGTTAATTATGTAATGAAGGTTATGCAGTGAAATGTGCACATAAGCTTTGATCTGCCATTTGGGAATACAATAACATAAACCATCTAAGTTTGATAAGATTGAAAGTGTCTTAATATTGTGAAAGTGCAAGGTTTTGTAGATTGACAACCTATTTCATTTGGCAACTACAAGTAACTTTGAAATTTTTTATTCATACATGTTGTTGTTCTTTAATTACATTAATTATTTTAGATTATATATGACTTTGGTATGCTTTGTTGTCTTACTTGTGTAAATAAATGAAACTAAATTCAAATATTTTTTTCAATTTATTGTCCAAAATAGAACTTTCCAAGTTACGAGAAACGGGTAAGTTTAACCTTTAATTGTCCTTACTAGATTTGGTAAAATCCTTAAAGTTAATAAAGGATTGCACCAATAAACAGGTCGGCATACTTCCCTTTGAAATCTTTTACAGACGAAATAATGCTAAAATCATCAATTGTCGTCAATTAGTTTTCTTTATATGATGTATATTGTGACAGCGGGGCCCGTCGACATAAATAATTACAATCGATTGTAAGTTACAATCAGTTGTAAGTCAGGTCAGGTACATTGTTTAATATTAGTAATTGTTATGGCGCGACATTATAGAGAAAAACGTGTGTTTTGCACCTGCACCAGCACGTACAATATACATGCACCCCCTTTTTATTTTCATACAATATGGAATAAACATACGTTTGCACTTGCACTGTTGACAAACTCAACACGCTTTTAATTTATTTTATTCTATTTTAGATTGCTCATTTAAGTGACGAGTTAGTAATTGTTATATAACACTTTTTTGGCACCATGTAGCTCCCCCCTCCCACTCCCAGGCCACAATCCACTCAAGCTCCCTGCTTATGATGGTTGGTCTGCTGCATTTGTTTATTTGTTGTAATAATATACATACATTATTGTCACATTCATTTATATGATTATATAACTATTTCTATTTCATTGTTTTATTATTATGTATGTAAATTTTTTCTTTGTATATTTTATTTTGATTTTGTTATTAAATGCAGAAATAAATCTGCCTTAAAAAAAAAAAGATCATGAATTCTAAATACGCAAATATGATTGGTCGAAACGCGCAAATTTCCTGACTAATCAATTGTGACTAATAATCGATTGTATCTCTTTCTGTAAATGCGTAGGTCTATGTCAGGTTTCGAAATATATTTCCCGTGTGTTGGTTGTCACACTATTATGAAGCGAATGTAGCATTGTGATCATTTATGGTTTGGCCAAGGATTGCATTTCTGCACTCCTGAATGCACTTCTATGAAAAGCGAACGATGCACAATATCAGGCCAAAGTTTTTATGGAATCTCCAGAATTCGAAACCTGACATGGGCTCACAATATGTACCCATAGGAAGGAAAAAAAAAAATTTGCAGATTTCGGTATCTTTTTTCTGAGTAGAATATTTCCCATCTGGTGAACCTAGCTAGTCTCTCTGTCCCAAATATTTGATAAGTATGTTGTTCTGCATTTTGAGTGGCTACCCTGTATAGAGCTCACCAGGTTTTCATAGGTCTAGGGTTGAAATCTGTATGAGGAAAGTGAGAATTACAAATAATGTGCAACGTTATGTTGTACAGCTCATCTGTAATTAACTTATGCACAATTTTAACTGTGACTTATAATTTTGGTAATGATTGTGATATTGATATCTGCTTTGTTTTACATTTTTACGTTTATGTCAGCAAAATATTTTGAATTGAATTAACTGAATGTATACACCTAATGCGCATTATAGTCCACTATTGGTTAAAGTATTTTTTTTATTATCCATTCAATATTCAAATATTTAGTTTGTGTCATATTCACATTTCTCTTGAACCTATAGCCTCCAGTGCTTAATGGGATGTCGGTAAGTTTAAGTAAATATTATTCTCATATTTGATAAAGTTAGAGAATATAAAAAGCAAACACCTTAAAATGATTAAGAACATCGTTTTTTCTTCGATACAAAACTATAAAGGCTTCGGTATCATTAATCAAGGTGTTTGATGCAATGAAACGTATGTATACATGTAAATGGAAATTAAACAACGGACATATCTGCTTGGAGTTGAAAGTAAACCTCAAATTATATATACAAATGCAATAAACGTAACTGAATTAGATTGATTACCAATCTACAAAAGAGCTATGAAAAACGTTGTGGAATGCAATTTATTCTTAATTTCCGAATATTTTTGCTCATAGTAAATCATGAAGGTGTCGCTTCGACGCTATTACCCCGTCTTAACTACTTTAAAACGTTAGTGAGATACTTCCCTTTAAAGATGCACTACGGTATATTTTTTTTTTCTCAATATCATTATCATTGTACACAAACAAATAAAAGACATCAAGATAAGCGAAAAAATGAACAAACGTATTGCATGTTTTTATTTAAATATATATTATTTATCTATTCCTTATTATCACCATTTTGTCCATCTTTATTCTAACCCCTCGTCTAAACAAAAGGGTGGTTGTTAGGTTAATGTTGATATCTACATGTCAGTCGATAATTATATTGTGTTTGCTTGTGTCTTGATATTTAGCGTCAAGAGTACGCGAGATTGGTAAGTATTGATTATTATAAAGTATATGAAATCAGTATCAATGCCAAAGTCCAAAATTTATAAATAGCGTGGATTAATAATGACTGATTATTTTCAGATGTTCCTAGCTCTCATATCACGTTCATTGTGCAACTAATAATTACCGCCGTAATCTTCACCGACATTTATTTTAATAAAGCTGCCATGCACTTAAAACAACTATGAATAAACAGTGTTCTACCGTATTCCTGTTGAACATGCGATGTTATATTTGAGAAATGCGTATTAATTGCACATGATATATATACAGTCATATAACATGCATAACATGGCAGCTATGTGAAATTTAATGTTACATACTAATGAATGCGTATACATTTACATAATTATGCAAGATATGTTTTGTAAAATTTGATGGTACAAAATAGTGAATGCGTATACAATTACATATTATGAAAGATATGTTCTGTGAAATTTGATTTTACAATTATGTTAGTATGCATGATTTGCTTTTTATGTGTGATGTTACCACGAACGCGAATATATTAATTCAAATAAAATACATGATAAGGTCACATTGTTAGGTGACATGTTAACAATTTAAATAATACTTAATGCGTATATATGATTGGATATGAAATATAATATGCATACATAACCACGACCATGACGACGGGTTTTCATGACAACATTCTACCTAATTGTACCCCATTTTATCAGGTCCAGCAGTACGGAAATCTTGTAAGTATATAGTGGAACAAAGTGGTGGAACACTCTAGTATAATTGCCTAACATTTGTCCATTACCAATGTCCACACAGAATTTGCAAATATTTGTGTTCTCATAGGCGATGCTTACCTAATGATAAGAAAACTCAAACAAGATACACAATGTAAACGTGGTATTTCAAGTACTGGTGGAAATTAAGACTAATAAATTGTTCCCTCTTTAGCCCTTTTCTGTAACGTTGAGTTGTTCTGGAATGTACACAATATTATTAATAGATAAGCTATGAATAAATCGTACTCATATTTATATGCATTTATTGTGGACGTTTATAAGTAAATTCATATTCGTTCTTTAAAGGATTGGGTCAAGTAGATTATTTCTATGTATACATGAGCAACTTGCCAAGTAAGTTTTCCCCTTGAAATGTTGATTATGTTCATTAATTGTTTAACAAATTACATTTTTGTAAATGACATGTTTTTATTAAAGATTATAATAATTTATCATACGGATACTACAATAGAATTTAGTTTTATTTTGAGAAGGGCAGTAACTATGTAACTTTCTTATTATTTTGTTTCCGTTTCCCAAAATAAAATCACAACAGGGAGACTGGCAGGTGAGTCTTTCACATCTTAAAACATGTTAAGAATTGAACAAACCAAATACGAAATATTAACACCTAACGTGCCAAGTTCTTGCATTACAGCTACTGTGTGGATGCCACGTGCATTCTTGAACGCAGTGATAATAGTTTACGTGACCATGCCCATTATGATTGTATTATGCGGTGACATTGCATACGTAATTGGTGACTATATTGTTCAGTGCACACCCGAATATTCAGGTGTGAGGCATTTGCTTTTCAATAAATTCCTTTAAAATCCCCCAAAAGTTGGCATGTTTTTGGTTAAAAGTTTCAATCATAGGCCTACTTATAATGTGGCTTGATGACGAACTCATAGGGCATTAAAATTAACCATTAACCAACAAAGCTTTTCACCGTTTCACACTCTTTTCCTTAGTCATTTTAGTTGTACACCGCACACATTGATGTGTTTTATTTATAACGTGTCTCATACTTGAATTTCTACCGAATTAATAAACAATACAAAACGAAAGCTTATAACTAAGTGTTGACCCTTACAACGTTCATGTAATATTTGACATTCGAATGATGCATGCCAAATAGAAGCGTTATACCAGGGAAGTGGGAGTTTAATTGCCCGTCAAAAAACTTGTAGCGTGACGATGCGTGGATCAGGCTACATTTAGCTAGTTTCATTTAAATTATCTTCGACAATCATCACAATGTGTTCATTACGCCGTTAAACATCATTTGTCTATATAGCGTGATACACAGTGTTCTCATAGTTTGCATCATATTGTGCTTATACTGTGTATACCACTGTGTACACGGCATGTATCGCAGTGTGATAGCAGTCTGCTCCCAGTGTGCTGACTACTATAACAATGAACATGATTGTATTGAGAATCACACATTCTGTATACACACTGGTGATTAAATAAGGTAATATTTCCAGTGTGTTCATTCTAGACTGCTGGATGTGTCTTCTTTGCGGCAGGAATATTTGCCCCTAATCCCTATAATAATTATGTAATAAAAATAGTAAATGTCAAAATGAACTTCCAATCAAATAGTTGTCGTTTAAAACCTCCTTCCTGACATCACTGTGATTGTGTAACGAGCAATATTTTTCACCCGTAAATTACTTGAATGATTTAGATTAACATAATTATTCCCATCAACGGCACCCTGAAAATAGCAAATAAAACACACACAAGTCATGATTCATCTACGGTAGCTAAATAATTTAATTATTAAGTTATTCTTGACAAACGTTGCAATTTTAGAATACATGATTATTAACCATTTTTATATTTTTAAAGAAATGTATCACATTAATAAATTAATTTTCAATTTCATTTTAAACACAAATTCGTCGCCACGCGGACAGGCTGAACAATCGGTAAGATATGTGTTTTTAATCCAATGTATATAACAATGAAGGTGATCGCAAAACTTAATGATTGTATAAAGTCACAACTCAGTAAGGATTTCTCAACAACTGTAATCACCACAACTAATCGCGCAGAGCTTCATTGTTTTACTATGATATTATAGAAATACAATTATCAATCGAGATAAATGAGGGACACGGTTAATTTGCTATGAAGTTGAACAACTATTGGTCAACTATTATATCCATATAATTGAGTAATCACTAGTTTTTATAAAGTAATTGTATTATTTCCTTTCCTTTACATCAAAATATCGGATTGTAGCTTAATATGATTTTTGGCATTTCGTTCAGGTATGCACCTGAGCATAGCTACGGGAGACCTAGGGGGCATGTGGCCCCAGAAATTGCCCATGCCTTCAGCTGCCTCCTTCCTCAACAACAAATCATGTTGACGGAGAAACAATGCATTGACAAATAAAACTCTTAACATTCATGTCTTTCTTACATCCCATTCATACTTGGGTCTAGAACTGGCTCGTCACTGTCTAGCCAGTGCCGAACCACTGTTTGTGCAAGTATGAATGGAATTGTCTAGCCTCAGCCTCAGCCACTGTTATCGCAAGTGTGAATAGAACACTAGCTGGCACAACGTTGCGCATGCGCATTATGGTCTTGCACGCACATAATTAGCTTAACCAATGTTACGTCACAATATGAGTGTACTACGTCGTTTACCAATTACATCATATGAACACAGTGCGCATGCCCAGAGCCATCCAGGACACTGTTTGATTCATACTTGTTCGTTACGTTGTCCACTGTTGATGCCTAGTATGAATGGGTAGACATCTTTTCTCAGGCCAGTTCCATGTCAGTGCCAGGCCAGTGCTTGACGCAAGTATGAATGGGGTGTTAAGGTAAATATCATATTTTTGAGGCACCAACAATGTTGAAAACTGTTTTTTCTTGTTTGCTTGTCAAATAAAAAACATATGCCTCCTAATGAATATGCAAGGTACCTTTAGTGCTTTACCACTGGAAAATCTTGGCTACGCCATGCACTGTTTAAGAAAACTGTATTGTGTAAATAATAAAATAAATTCTTTGTTTTTTTTCGTATTTATTTCAGATGAGCGATGATCCAAACGTAAGTTTTAATTATTCCAGTTATGTTTGTCTTCAGTTATAACTTTTGATATAGTTTATAATAATAATCATAAGTATGATGAAAAATGGGAT
Source organism: Echinarachnius parma (assembly GCA_037951105.1). Taxonomy (NCBI): domain Eukaryota; kingdom Metazoa; phylum Echinodermata; class Echinoidea; order Clypeasteroida; family Echinarachniidae; genus Echinarachnius; species Echinarachnius parma. The sequence continues at coordinate 24,602 of JBAMJV010012003.1, forward strand.
AATGAAAATGGAATTATATTATCATTATTATGCAATAGTAAAAAAATTATAATAAAGTATATTGAACACGTTTATAAGTAATTAATCATTTTACAGTTAATTTATAAGGGTAAAAATATATATATTATGACGTAAGTAATTAATAAATAAGTCTAAATTTATAATTGATAACAACATTTCTTGAAAATGTACGATCATAATAACCAATCGTTCGAGTGATGTGGCACAGATTGGTACCGCGCGCTTTCCAATCGCTATCTCCCGAGCTAAGCTCTGAGCACACTGCGTTGTCCCCATCGAAAGACAACCCTACATCCACCACCAATACGATCACCTATACCCCTTAGAACCACTACGTTTATAACCAATCAATCATGCACACTTATCTCAGCTGTACGTACATACCCCCTATCTAAACTCACATACCTCCCCGAAACCAATATACAACCAATGTGTAATCAACTAGAAAAATAATAAAGCTCTAAGCTCTTGCACAAATCGCTAAATTCACAAACACTATAAACAATACAACAAACAAACACCACCCCCTAACACACCCTCTAAACCATATAACACTACCCACCATTCACAACAATTAAACACATACATTCTTAATTTAAACCTTACAATACCACCCCCTCACCCCCCCTAAACAATACCACACCAAACAACCTTCATAATAATCATCAATTTCCACATCTCAACCACATCTCCTATTCTACCACTATATCATTTTTTTTTTTTTTTTTTTTTTTATACCCAATACCCCCATCAAATCCCCCCCCACCCCACCCCCCCCAACCTCTTCCCCACATATCACCCCACCCTCCACACCACTTTATATAATCCCACTTCCCATCCATCTTCCACAATTCTTCCCCACAAAAACACATAATACAACAAACAAACAAACACCCAATTCCTACTTATACATTTTCCAACCACCCACACCCCTTCCCACCACCACACAAACCCACTATAACCCCCCCCTACTCAAAACCCTTTAAACCCCTCCATACACCCCTAAAACCACCCCCCCCCCAACACACAACTAACATATAATAACCACACCCTTCACTCTACCCCTTCATCCCACCCCTCACTCCCCCAAATCCCTCCCACCCTCCAAATATTAATCCCTAATAACCCAAACTCAATCCCCCCCCCCAAAACTCACCCCCCCCCTCCCACTCCCACCCAATCTCCCCTCCCCCCCCTCCCCCCTCCCTCACCCACCCCTTCAATCCCAAAACACCCCTAATACTAACACACAACCCTCACTTATCACATATCCCCTTTCCAAACCTTCATAAACCCTTTCCTACAATACCTCAAACCAATCATCATAAATCACCAAACCACACCTCATATCCCCCCCCTACCACACTATCCCCCCCCCCTACCCCCAATCCATACCCACCATCCTCAATCAACACCCATCCAATCCCCCTCCAATCACAATCCACACAACCCACATTAATCCCCCCCACCCCCACCAAACCAACAAATACCAATCCCCCCCCCCACCTACCCCCCCCCTACCCCATCCAAATCCTAAACCTCTCCAAATCATCCCAAATCCCCCCCCTATCCCCATTCACCCCACACCAATACCCAAAAAAAACACACCATACCCCTCCCCTAACCCAACCCCACTCTCCAACCCCCCTCTCCCACCCCCAATAACCCTCATACTCCCACTCCTCCCCTCTCCATCTCCCTTCACCCCCTCCCCTACTCTACCAACTATCCCCCAACCCAACAAACCTTAAAACCAAAATTCACAACCCCCATTATAAAACCTCTCCTACCTCCCCCCATCTCCCACACAAAAACACACCACCTAATAATAATAATCTCTCTCATTCCCCTATATACAACACACCA
>JBAMJV010012004.1:0-17500 GCA_037951105.1 Echinarachnius parma
GCCTTCATTTTTTATTTTATTATTAAACTGGGTAACCACCCCACAGGCAAATGAGATTTTTGCTCTCCATTAGAAACGGTCACTCATTAGTTTATGGAGTGTCCTGCCTACTTGATTGAACGAGCAATGATGCTCGCTGACGAAATTAATAATTTCGAAAATGATATGAGATTAATTCTAAAGTCCACAGATATACATGTTTAAGCGGCTAGTGTCCGTTTTGTACAAAGGGCAAAACGATTTGCTATACAGCAATCTTTTGTGTAAGCATAATACTATTTTTTACGGTTATGTAAGATATTACGATATATATATCTATATATATATATGTATTGTTTGTTTGTTTTTGGTTTGGTTTGTTGTCATATCAATTTATTGGTATTATTATAATTATTATGTTTCCACCCACTGCACTGCAAGCTATAATATCGTGAGCCCACAACGCGTTGCTTGATAAAAACCTGACTTGGAAGGCCGAGAGCATATAAGTGTGCGATTGCGCTGCATTTCTTTTGTTTCCTCATGTTAGGCTAACGCCCCTCTTTCTATGTCAGATTGACCTGGGTGTATGTCGTCTTTTCTGATCCTCGACAGTATTATGCGAGTGAACAGATGGGTGCGTACCCCGAAAGCCTAAGAAACGTACTTTGAGGGTTGGTAAGACGGCATACCGTAAAAGTTCACCTAGAGGCGGTACTGGTTTAGAGGAGTATCAATAGCGCCAGCAAACATCCAAAACGATCCAGTATAATGAATATGTATCTAGCCTTTTGTCAACGATCTTCGAGCCGCTCTGAATGAATATTCATGATAGCATTATCACGCAAAGTTAGAAAAGATGAACGGTACTAAGGGTTGAAATCCAATCAAGCAAGCAGAAGTAGCTCTTGAGTCGGTGGTTGGTGCAAATCAGGATAAGGTAAAAATTGCATCACGGTATGTAGAGCTGTAGGTTCAAGACGCACTTGATAAGTGATTTATATTTTATTTTTTATTTCATAGGAAATTTTGTTTTAACAGATGCCAGCGTTTTGTGCATAGGAATGGGAATGAAAATTATCATTTCTGTGTCAACTTAAAGGGAAATTTTCCCCATCATCTATTTACCTTTGATAAATTTCTCTACACATTAAACATAATTTCATGCAAATATGTCCAATGTTTGCCTTCTGAACAAAGGAGGGGCATCATTCAAAGTCAATCGCTGTATGGGCTATTCCCATTCATCGCGTATAACATGAAGACTGCCATTATATTGTTTGAACCCCGGATTTTGAATTGTTTGCGCCAAAATGCTACGTCAAACCCGAACAAACAAGCTCCGCCTCTTTTTGTTAGCTCTCGCAGCTCGGGGTTTGTGCACAAACACAATGCAAAACGTGAGCCAACAAAAAGAGTAGTTCGGGTTTGACGTCACATTTTAGAGCGATCCGAGTTTCATAAACATCAATGGCAGCCTCCTTGGTGTTCGCGATGAATGGGATTATCACGTACAGCGAGTGACTATGAATGATGCTCATCCCTTGCTCAAAAGGCCAATGTCGGTCGTATTTGCATGAAATTGTGTTTTAATGTTTAGAGAACATAATCAAAGGTGATTATATGTTGGGGAAAATGTCCCTTTAATTACACAATTATTACATTCAGATGAGTGAAGTCCTGACATTCTGCTAGTAATAGTATTAAGCTTTATATATTAGTGGATGGAGGGGGTAGGGTCATTTTAAAATTGATTCATCTCCCTGTTTCAGCCAACTCTTCATCAAGCACACATTTTATTTTACTCTTTTCCGACCAAGAATTAATAACAACTTATGAATAGGAAGCAATGTTGAGCAACCCAGCCCCACCCCCCCCCCCCCCCCCCCCCCACACACACACGGACACAAACACACCCGTTATAGTATACAAGCACACAGCATACGCACGCTATGACTACGATTATGTTCATTATGCATGGTTTGTCAGATTCGAACTTGAGATGCCGTGTCATGCATTATTTGATTTTATGCTGCTAGTGCTGCACGTTGTAACTTGGAAACTGCTATATTATGCAATATGTTTCTATCTCTATAGTTGAGTAACTTGAGATGAAACTCAAGAGATTATGCAAATATATATGTTGTTGCTATTCATTTGAAATAGTGTGAATAGTCTTGTTGGTAACAGATAATGCGGAGAGCACAATGAGGATAACGATTGCTTGGACAGAATAATACAGTTCGAACAATAATGTTCCTCTTAGCGCCTCAAATAATGCAATAGATCGTACACCTGTTCTGAATAATTATACATAAGCATGAATAAAACATGTCGAAGATGTGTGAAAGGGCTGAAAGAATATGCTTTAAAATTCCGCTTCAGAACGTGGTTCAACGGTAGATGGTATTGGTCTGTTTTTAGATCTCAAAGTACGCGGATCAAATCCACCCAAATGAAGTCCTGCGTTTTTTATAGTACTAAGTTGTTGGTTTTGTTTCCCTGTTATGTGTCATTCTCCTTTCATTTCACTTTTTTGTTCATTATATTCTTTTATTTATTTTGTTTTAAATTGTTTCAATTCATTTGTTTCTTTTGTAACCTGCATTTAAAAACAAAGTTTTCATGATTGGTTTTGTTTTCATTCATTCAAATACAGTAGCACATAGCGCACACACCTCACACACGTTAATACCAGAATAAAGTTAGCAAGTATCTGTATCCCATATATAAATCAATTGTTGGCCCCAAAGTCCACTCAGATGATAAAAGGACAATATTTCTCCTCGATAGACAAGATCGCTACTATATTTTCTTGCCCAAGTGCTTCAAAATATGACGACATCTGGGATAACCTCGATCACTTAAAGAGGCCCTGCAACCCAAATGCATGTTGACCTCTGTTCATCTGTTTAAGTGTACACATTCAATATTTGTAAACGGTTTGACCCAAATATGTTTTGTATATTTTTAAACATTTTATCATTTATTTGTCTTCATGTTGCTAAGCCCCACCTCCTAAAAAACCGTCCAGAGCAAATTATATTGTTGACCTGCAGTGACATCATTTGTCAATCACTGGTCAGCTACCATGAGATTAACACAAGATGAAAGTACCCTGCATACCTCCATGCAATAGCTTAGACAGTGCTTTTCTTCTGACATAGCAACAGCTATTGTAATTGAAGTTGTGTGAGGTGGTATTCTATTCAACCGTGTGATGCTATTGTGATTAGCCTAATCACAAGCTGACCAGTGATTGACAAATGAGTCACTGCGCGTCAACAATAGAATTTGCTCTGGACGGTTGACAAAGGGATAGATACATATTCATTATACTAGATCCTTGTGGACACAGCTGGCGCTGTTGATAATACCTGCTAATACTGTGCCGCTGTACCGCTCTAGGTGAACTTTTACGGTATTATATGACAGGGGAGGGATCAGCGTAGCTAATTACATTTTGGACAGGGGTGCGATCGCCCAATTATGTATCCTCAAGCCATGAGCTATATTTAGGATATCTATGTAGCTCCTGTGGCTCAAGCCTCAATAATTGCGTATGTCTTGAAGATTTTCAAAAAAATATTATTTATATTTTGTTTAGAAAAGAAAATACACAAAATAAATGCATATAAATGCATATCTTGAATCTGCTTGTCATCTTTGCTATTTGTACATATTTTTATATTTACGTTTTATCATATTATTGTATTATTTATATTGTATGATGTTATATAAGGACCCTGACGAAAAACAGTATCCTTGCTGATCAGGCTATCCTGTAAATATATTTGAATAAATAAATAAATAAATTATCAGTTGGTTGCCATGCCAACCTAGATATGAGCGCAGTAGAGGGGGGTCGGTGATTACATTTCATTTGGGCGGTTGAACATAGTTAGTGTACTCCTCCGTCGTTTTATTTGAGTGCAAAGTATACGATCAGTTTGAAGTAAAAATGAATCAAGATAGTTTGTTACCCTTTTAAACATTATGTAGGCTGATATTAATAACCTAATACTGTATCATGGTTGGCGAAGTTAATCCAAGTTAGCAAATCAAGTTAATTTACCTTTTCAAGCTGTTACTTAGCATGCAACTTAGCTAGCGGGCTTATATGAAAATGGACCCAGGTCCTTCTGTCTCTATATCACTTCAGATGTCATTATTGAAATTCAAAGACGTGTTTAGTAAAGTGATAATACACTCAGTCGCCTTCTCCGTTTCTGGAAGATCTGAAATGTTATTTTGCTTCAGTTCAAATGTATCTCGACACAATGTACACTGATGTATGTTATTGATTGTTTTAATTTTATAAACCAAATCGTGATTTAACTTTCCAGCTGGCCGTACATCATATGATATGCTGTTAAAAAGAATCTAGTAACTTTTTTGACACGTGCAAAAAGTGATAATACCCAGGTCGAATAAACAGTTGAAAATTAAGTGCCAACTGGTACCAGTTGATTACCAGTTGGCCAACTGGTTTAAATATGGAAATTGGTACACTGGAATCAACTATAACACCCAGTAAGAATCCAGTAAGAACTCAGTATGGCTGACCAGTAAGAGAACCAGTTGAAACCAGTATAAAACCATTAACCCGTTCACTACGAAGACCGAGAATTCTCGGTCCCCGATGCGCCGACTCATATACGGGAACCGAGATTTCTCGGTTACGAGCAAGGGCTATATTAATTGCATAAACATACATGTATGCATCTTGTAAGTACAATATTATTTACCTGAATACAAAAGTTGAACCCTTGGCTACATGTATATCAAGTTTGTCCGACTCTAGTTGCGTGATTATTGTTTTATTACAATGTTATCATGGTAATACACAAGTCTACTTTCAGGATATTCGTATACAAACACATGCTAGCCAGTTCAAATTATTTTTTATATATAGATTGTCCACCTCGCTGAGCCTATACCATGCATAGCGATCGCCTCTATTGTGTGTACTACTTACCAGCGAACTCACGCTAGGTCGAATAGAAGTGAATACAATGCCATTGTTAGTCAGATATCGATCGGTTCTTTTGTGCGCGCTCAATGTGGTAACTCGACCGGTCCGTAAAGCCTACTGCCCATTAGGCGATCTGCGCTTGCGATCTAGCCCGAGTTGCTAGCGATCTCAGTTCGGTGTGAATCGCACCAGTTTGCCGCGAGTCAGCCCGATCTCATTGCGTACGCGATCATTTCGGTGCCCACTATGCGATCTCACTGCGACTTCCTGTTGTCCCTATTTCCACGCATGCGCGCATCGTTGAGAATTAGAGCCAGGTATTGTTCACTCTTGCTTGTCTTGACATCAGAATACGCTTTGCGAGTTTTTGTAATGAACCCAGTGCCCACCTTGTGATCTGCGCCTAGCGATCTTGCCCGAATAGGAGCGATCCCCTGAGATCTGTGGTTCAGTCGCAACTAGTAACTCGCGTCCGCAAGGGTGGTGTCGGTTGCGGTCGCCAGGTTTTGGACATGTTCAAAAATATGGCGACCTCCGGCTTCGATCGGGCAAACTCGCAAGCAGATTCGCACAGTGAGCACCACCCAGATCGGTCTCGATCGCATGTCGGGCCGACTCGCACGTCTTGCGAACTTGCCCGAGTTCAAAGCGAATGAGCCCGAATTTAACGAGATCTCGCGGCGATTGATCCAAGAGAGCGTCCGCAGTTTGGACCGCCCGCAACAGACTGTGGGCGCGGCCATGTTCGTTGTTCAGACGTTGATTTCAAATGGCGCTCGGTGCGAAATGCTTCGTAATTTCTTCTTTGCTCATATGAGATCATAGGTTCAAGCAAAGTTCATTATTGAGTCAGTTAATTCAGCCATACCCCAAATTAATGTAGATATCATAAATGTATTACCCATATGCCATTGCCAATTGAATAATTGTTTTTCATTTTGCAATATTTTTGAAAATAAAAAGGTTTAAAAATGGCTCAAATTTATGAATAAACGCATGAAAAATACGCCCTATTCTACGCTATTATTTATATTCTTTTATTTATGTCAAATCATTTTTTTGAAATTGCTTGGTGATTTATAACTTAGAACAGTTCCAATTATGAATTACTTTATATCACTTATATAGTTATGAATTACTGTATACAATTCATTTTTTTAAATGTGGTTGATTAGCAATTATGCACAATTATTTGATATTTGTTCTTTGTGAAGTGTAGCTTTGTTTATCTTATAGTGATTTACTTTTGTACATTTTTTTTACTTAACATTAATGTTCCAATTCATTTAAATTCGAATGTAACAATTGCTATATTGTATTATTTATACTATGTATGTTTTGATGTTCAATGTACACTGATCCTTTCAGCACTGCTGCTAATCAGTTTGAAATGTATACTAAAATAAATAAATGAATAAATAAATAAATAAACATATTCTGGTAGATCAAGTAATTGGCAACACTTTCATAACTGTTTGAAAAAGTCTCATTGGGCCCGTTTCAAAATCAATCTGGCGAAAGTTGGTGATCTGAAATCGATTTCCGGCCGAAATTTTCAAAATTTTCGCCGGAGACTTTTTCGTAGGCGAATTCATGCATTTATTTCCGTAAATCTTAATATTCTCAATCAGGTAAGTGATTTTAGAGACTTAATGAACATATACAAGTTCTTTAAAACAATTATTTGTTTCATCAAAAAAGTTGTATAACTCTTGGACTTGGAAAGTTTACCAAAAGCAGCATATTTAAATTCCGTACGGAAGTGGAGCTGTTTAGACCGCCTCCGTCGGGGATGAATTCCAAGCGCTGTTCGGTCCCATTTCCTATATTTCGTGTATGAACACTGGATTGTATTCGTCGTGATATTTAATACATTTCTTTAAAATACTTGATCTTGATTACATTTGTTGGATTTCATGCGTATCAGATGTCGAGAAATATTGTTTTCTTTGTATAATCAAGTTTTAAAATTATTCCAAACAACTTTGAAATCGGTTTTTTAAACCATAAAAATTGCAAGTCAGTGTCACGAAATGCGCGAAAATTAAACTAGGCCTTTTAGGCCGAGCATCGAACAGCGGTTGGATTTCAACGCCGACGAAGGCGGCCCAATGTCCGCACAGCGTATGCTGCCGTCCCATGACAAAAGGAAGCAACTCTGTGGAATGAGTTTCTTAGTAAATGAAGAAAATATTTTTTCTTTCTGACCTCTCAAACATAAAATCCTAATTCCCAGGTATGACATGTTTTATAATGTACTCAGAGAAGGCAATTCGGGTTCATATGTTTTGATTTGTAAAATCATTGTTTTATGCAAATTAAGCAGCGTACTTCCTTTTGTCACAGTATATCTTGAATATTTGCACGCGTCATCCAATGACAAAAGGAAGCAACTCTTGATAATCTAAGAAGTCAGTTTTGTGTGAGTACGTGCGTGTGTGTGTTTGTGTGTGTATCCATGTGTATGTGTGTATATACGTTTGTGTGTATATTTATGTGCAAATATATGTGTATGTATGCGTGTGTGTGAGTGCATGTGAGTGTGTGTCAGTGTGTGTATGTGTTAGTGTGTATCTACTCATGTATGTGTATATGTGCGTGTTTGTGTGTGTATGCGTGTGTATATGTGCGTATGTTTGCACGTATGTATGTCTGTGTGCATATATTTGTGTGTGTTTGCATGCGTGTGTGTGTGTGTGCGCGTGTGTGTGTGCGTACGTGTGTGTGTGTGCGCATGTGTGCTATGTGCGTTTGTAAGTGTGTGTGTGTGTGTGTGTGTGTGTGTGTGTGGCTGTGCCGTGTGCGTGTTTCTGTGTGTGAGTACGTGTGTGTGTAGCCGTAGGTGTGTCTGTGTGTTTGCTTGTGGGTGTGTGTGTAAGTGTGTGTGTGTTTGTTTGCGCGTATGTCTGTATGTGTGTATGTGTGCGTATGTGTGTGTGTGTGTGTGTGTGTGTGTGTGTGTGTTTGCATGCGTGTGTTTGTATGTGTGTGTACGTGTATGTGTGTGCATGGGTGTGTGTGTTTGTGTTTGTGTGTGAGTCATTGGCAAAGCCAGGTAAAACAACATTTCATCAAGTTAATCATTTTCTGCAATATACCCCACACAAAAGTCTACATGTGGGACAATAATAAACACATAGCATAAGAACTTGTGCTGTGAAAAAAAAAGAAAACGTTATATTTTTTATTCACAGTCAGCATTTTGATTGATAAATGAAATGGGTTTTAAATATACTTCAGTCAAAATACACTAACGTTTCCTTCAGATGTGCAAACAGATCAGCGAATTTCAGCATTTTCTGTATCAATTCTGGTGCAGTGGTTGACAGACATTCAAGGAGAAAAGTGAGCTGCACTTAGGCGCGCTCTGATTGGCTGATTGGGAGATTAATGCACATAAGCCACTTCCATGCTGATAGGTGATTGGCTGATTGAGTTGCTTCCTTTTGTCAGTGTTTTATGAGGACATCTTTAGAGTTGCTTCCTTTTGATATATCTATATTTCGGAAATTAGGGGTCATGTGACCTCAATTTATTGACCATCATGTAGAGCATACAAAAAATACTAGTCTATCAGGTTATGTAAAGCAGCATTTTTTTTGGCTATAATCTTGGAAACAGTTTTTAATTTGTTCTAAATACAATACTGATGCGAAAAAGTAATGTTTCCATTTTTTATTTTTGGTCCCAGGGTGCATTTTGGCGATTTTAAAGATAATTAGCTAATTTGCATATTTGTGAAATAAGGTCAGGGGTCATTTTCTATCTAGGAATAGTACAATATTGATAAAAACTATTATTCTAGGGTATTTTGAGGCAAGGATTCCATTTCCGGTGCTCGTTTGTAAGTGCTGTATGGGAAACACTCTGAAATCCAAGATGGCTTCCCCTAATTTGCATATTTATGAATATTATTGATTTTCAGTGGCTACAGCCCCTAATAAGCAATAATTCCGGATTATTATTTGTCAGTTATGTTCTAAGTATGTATTTAAGATATCAAAGATGAGTTGCCATCATGGCAACCTCTAGCAATGCATATTATTTGCATAATTATGTATTTTACCTAATTTGCATATTCCCCCAAATCGAGTATATTAGGAACCCGGCAAGTAAAAAAGACAAGTAATACCACTTTTCCAAGGTTTTAGGGGGCAATGAATCCATTCATGATACTTATTTACCTGTATCCCCTCGGGAACCCACATAAATCCAAGATGGCCGCAATTGTCATTTTAAAGTAAATAATGCTATTTGCTACTTAAATGGCATTTAATTTATAAAAGTATGATTTGCTTACTTTAAGCAAACAACTACATTGTGATTCAAGTATTCTAGTTGCTCATTCCAATAATTAAAAGTCAAAACATTATAATATCAATTTAATATAACCGAAATAATATAGTCGTGTATCATAACACGTGTAATTTAGGGAGCAGTCATCTTGGATTTGAGATGGATGCCATGGTAATACAGGTAAATAAGTATCAAAAATGGATCTGCTGCCCCCCAAAACCTTGGAAAAGTGGTATTATTTGTCTTTTTTACTTGCCGGGTTCCTAATATACTCGATTTGGTGGAATATTGAAATTAGGTAAAATACATAATTATGCAAATAATATGCATTGCTAGAGGTTGCCACGATGGCAACTCATCTTTGATATATTAAATACATACTTAGAACATAACTGACAAATAATAACCCGGAATTATTGCTTATTAGGGGCTGTAGCCACTGAAAATCAATAATATTCATAAATATGCAAATTAGGGGAAGCCATCTTGGATTTCAGAGTGTTTCCCATACAGCACTTACAAACGAGCACCGGAAATGGAATCCTTGCCTCAAAATACCCTAGAATAATAGTTTTTATCAATATTGTACTATTCCTAGATATAAAATGACCCCTGACCTTATTTCACAAATATGCAAATTAGCTAATTATCTTTAAAATCGCCAAAATGCACCCTGGGACCAAAAATAAAAAATGGAAACATCACTTTTTCTCATCAGTAATGTATTAAGACCAAATTTAAAAATGTTTCCAAGATTATAGCAAAAAAAATCACAACATTTATTTATACTACATTAGGGGATATACTATACCCCAAATCAAGAAAAAAGTCGATTTTGATAAATTCAGAGTTGCTTCCTTTTGTCATGGGACGGCAGTATGTACGAGGATTCAGCCTGCTGATTTTTGAGACTTTTTAAAGAGTTATAAAACAGATTTAATGAAGTAAATGACTTGTCTCATGAACTTTTATTGAACTTACAAGTCCCTAAAATCACTTCCAATATTAGACAAATACAGATTTACGGAAATGAATGCTAGAATTACGGACATGAAACATGTTCCGGCGAAAAGATTCTGTCACAAAATCGGTTTTAGATATCATTTTTCACTGACTATTTTATAAAATCTAGCTTATGAGATTTTATAAAAAATCGATATTTAGGTAGTTCATTATTTCTTCTTTTAACAGAATGTAATAGCCAATACATCCAGATAACTGATTTGAACTGTTTATACTGCATTAGGTTCTCGTAGTGGCCATATAGCTCTCTCCTGAGGAGCCATGGTCGGACCCAGTATCTCCTCTGCCTCTTCAGTGCTTCCTCTCTCCTCCTCCTCCTCAATCGACTGAGGAGGATCCATGCTGCAGCTGCAGGCACTAGGTCGTACGTCCTCTTCCAATGTGCTGACTTCCACTGCAAAATGCCTCGAAAACCAATCCAAAACCGGATAATGATATAAAACAGAGATACCAATTCCTGGCTGTAATTTTCGACCATGCAACGCACGCATGCGTGGCAATGAGGTCAAGGTATTAATTCCCAGGGGAATTCACCGAGAGATGGCATTGTTGACATTGAAAAGATCGCATAACAATGAAATCTGGCTGACTCGAGGCGAACTAGTGCGATTCACACAGATCCGAGGTCCCTATCAATTCGCACCAGTTCGATGCGAATGCGATCGAGGCCGATCTGGGAGTGCTCACTATGCGATCCTGCTTGCGAGTGCGCCCGACCGAAGCCGGAGGTCGCCAGATTTTTTAACATTTCAAAAACCCGGCGAGCGCAACCGACACCACCCTTGCGGACGCGAGTTACAGCGATCGGGTGCGGCCACTGGTGCTCACTTTGCGACTTAACCACAGATCTCGGGGGATCGCTCCTATTCGGGCAAGATCGCTCTAGATCGCTAAGCCGAGATCGCATAGTGGGCATTGGGCTTTAAATAATCTCGTATACCATTTTTCAGCTGGCCTTACCGATGAAAAATACCGATGGAATTTCTTATATAAACAACGGTGAACTCGCCACTTCCCCTCTGTTGCGTTCATAGTGCAGGTGAATTTAATCGCCTTTTGCATTCACCGGCCGGAAGTGAAGAATTGTTGCGCAATCGCTATAGTGCTATAACATGCATATTTTCGATCGTATTTTGATATCGCGCTCGACGTCGGCTCGTGTTAATTTTTGGTTCTGTTCATCATTTTGTTTTATAAATATATGCTTTATAATAAATATATTATTATAACGATGTACATGAATTACATTTTTGTTTAAACCTTTATATTCATGCAACATACAAATAAAACGAATCAATTTATACGTAAACAAAACGTCAAAAAAAAAACACGTGCACTATACTCGAGGTTCACTACTTCACACGAGCTATGCTGGCGCAGCATCATATAGTCGAAAAAAAAAACCGCGCGTTACACTGCTTTATCCGGAACAAGACAACGACCTTGACCATTTTCATCGGTATTTTTCACCCGAACCATTTCATGCTGCCCGTTTCATCGGAGTGACACCGATAGAAAGAGAATTTCTCCTACTCTAAAGTAGGAGAATTTAATCGCCTATTTCTCTTCTTTTCATCGCCTATTCTATCGGCTTTTTCTCCTCTGTAGCATTCATGCTGGCCGTTTCATCGGATGCGTCCGGACGAATCCGATGAAAAGTCAGCCAGCTTGAAAACAAAAGTATATAGCTATTGAACTAGTAGTGGGATTAACCGGTACATGAAGACCAGTTAAGGTAGTTGGTTTCAACGGGTATTTATATTGGTTTTAACTCGTCCATTTATCTTTACTGGGAACCGGGAATTTGAACTGCTACCGTTTGATGCCAGTTAAAACCAGTAATAACTTTTTGATCGTGATGACCTTTAGTAGTAATCGATCTCAGTATCGCCAGTGTTTGTCAACACCGACAAAATCAATCTCAAACCCACCAAAATGGCGACGAAAATAATTACACGGCCATATACATGCATTTAGACCAGAATTATGAACAATTACCACACACTAGCAAACATTTCACATCCTAACTAGACGCCAGTATTGATACGAACTATAGCCTTATTTGGCGTGAGTTATATTTGCCATCTAATCTATAACATTTAATTATGAATTTGCGATCAGTTCAAGTTTCAAGTTTCAAGTTTATTTCAATTCAAATCCAAAGAGTATAAAATACAGATTATATACAATGTAAAACAATATATAACAACACACAAAATGAAAACAAATGTTTAAAAAAATAAGAGAATTGTAAGAAGTTATTCAATAGAAGTGAATTGGGTAACTGCAAATAAAACCGTAAGGTTCTGTCGAGGCAGTCCCCGTTATAAAAAAGTTACATACGAATTCCAACAATTGCTTATAAAAGATCAACAACAACAACAAAAAACCAAAAAAAAGAAAGAAGATTAAAAAAAAAAAAAAAAAACAGTTGACAAAATTAACATGCATACATTATTATTAATTAAAACAGATGAAGTATTTCTTAATTTTGTATTTAAAAGAGTTTAAAAAGGTAGTGTCTCGGATATCTCTGGGGAGAGAACTCCAAATCTTCTGAATCTTCTGAATAGAATCCGGACATCGCTAGAAATCAGCACTATTGTCCAGAGCTGGTCTGTCTATCGTGCGGCGTGCATTTTAGTTCAGCTTTAATATGTCTTTATTTAATTAATTTTTAAAGGCTAAGTGTGTGTTTGAGTTTTGGGTTGAAAAGGGTAGGTTGTTCCAATCTTTGAGTGTGTGAGGGAGGAAGCTGTTAAGGTATGCTTTAGTCCGGCATTGGAGTAGAGTATATCGATCAGGATCTCCTCTCATTGGTCGTGTTGACTGTTTTACATATGGTGGGATATTGACTGCCGCTTCTTGATGAATGGCTTTATGGAATATGGAGAGTCTGCTAACTTTCCTCCGCTCTTGAAGAGGGGGCCAGTTCAGTGAGTTCACATGGTCAGTCACTCCTGTAATTCGGCGGTAGTCATTGACGACAAACCGTGCTGCCCGTCTTTGAACCATCTCTATCTTATTTATGAGGTTAGATTGATAAGGGTCCCATAAAGATGCAGCATATTCCAGTTTGGGGCGAACTAGGGCTTTGTAGGCAGCTGCTTTCACTTCAGTATCGCATCTTGAGAGATTTCTCCGTATGAAGCCTAATATCCTGCTGGCATCCTTTAAGATGTGGTTTATGTGGTGGTTCTATGACATGTCGTTGGAAAAGTGAACTGGGTTACTGCTTTTAGGTTGACTCCAGACATGTTGTATGTAAACAATTGTGGATTTCTGCTTCTTGTTACATGCATTGTTTGGCATTTGGAGGGATTGAAGCTCATCTGCCATGAGGCGGCCCACTCTTTCACAGCATCCAGGTCCATCTGGAGTTGAACTTGGTCGTCGTGATTGTAGATAGGGCGGAACAGTAGGCAGTCATCGGCAAATAGTTTGATGCTTGTTTCCGAGCTCAGGTGTTCCCCAATGTCGTTAATGTAGAGAAGAAACATCAGCGGTCCAAGTACCGTGCCCTGGGGGACGCCTGACGTAACGTGTATTTGGCGAGACATCTCTCCATCGACCAGGACTCGTTGAGTTCGTCTTGTAAGCCAGGTGTCTATCCATTTTAGCAGATCGCTGTCAATGCCATAGTGTTTGACTTTGAGGAGGAGTTTTGGGTGTGACACAGTGTCGAATGCTTTACTAAAGTCCAGGATTTGCATATCGATTTGGCCCCCACTATTACCGTCTAAGAAATGCATGATTTCTTCAGTGGTGTTGATGAGCTGAGTTTCACAAGAGTGGGCTTTAAGGAATCCATGTTGGTAGTGCTTGAGTATATGGTGATCCTCAAGGTGATCCATGATATAGTGGAAGACTATGTGTTCAAGTAGTTTGCAGGAGATAGATGTTAGGGATATTGGGCGATAGTTAACCGGTAGAGAACGGTCCCCTTTCTTGAATATCGGGCACACATTGGCTGTCAGCCAGTCATTCGGTAAGTCACCACCCGTCAGTGACTGGTTGAAGATCTTGGTGAGTAGTGGCGTTAGAATTTCAGCATGCTCCTTCAATATGTAAGTGGGGATCTCCTCTGGACCCCGTGCTTTGTGGACATCTAGACCTTTAGAAGCCGGAGTACTCCTTCTTCATCCACCAAGATGCTACCCATGGATGGATATGGGACCGAGAAGAAGGATGGCTCAACAATTGGGTCATCCATGGTGAAGATGGATTTGTAGTGAGAGTTTAGTGCTTCTGCTTTGTTGCTGCTACTGTACGAGACTCCAGTGGTTGTTTGTAATGGAGGGATTCCGCTATTGTCTTTTTTCTTGTGAGCAACATAGGACCAAAAGCGTTTCGGTGCCGAGCGTAGGTTTTCAGTGTTCAGGATACCTCGAGTGTACTCGGTTTGGGCTTTGTCTATCGAGCTTCTGATGCTATTACGTAGTGTACGAAAGTTCTCCCAGTCTTTCGCATTGGCTGTCTTTTTAGCTCGGTTGAATAGTCTCTTGCGTTTCCTAATGTCACGCTTTATTCCCGAGTTGATCCAGGGTATGTCCTTATTTTTCTGATTTCTAGTTGGGATATGCTGTTGGACAGCGTTGGGATATGCTGTTGGACAGCCTTCATTATTGCTTCTTTAAGTAGGGTCCAATTATCATTGAGTGATCTTCCATCATATCCTTCGATCAAGAGGTCACAGTTGTTCCGTAGAGTTTCTTTCAGTCCTGTTAAGTCCCCTTTTTTGAATAGGTAAATTTTCCTTGGTGTCTTTTTAATTGTTTTGATTCCCAAGTTGACGTCAGCAATAACAGCATGATGGTCGCTCATGCCAGGAATCACGCGAGTTTCGGTGACACAGGCTGGATAAGTAGATAGTAGGATATCCAGAGTGTTGTTAAGTCGTGTAGGTTCGTGGACATGCTGGTTTAGGTAAAAGTTCTCAATTATGTCAAGGAATTTCTGGTTCATTGCCATGCCATACTGGGGGCTGGGTTTGGCTGCAGACGTTTCCCAATCAATGTCAGGTAAGTTTACATCAGCTCCCAGGATGACTAGCGGGAGTGATTGCCCAGTAGTTAAATTAGAGAGGCTAGACTCCAGTTCCTCTAGTTGCTGTATGGTTGATGAAGGATTGCGGTAAAGAGATCCTATAAAGACTGGTCTTTCGCCGCAGGTAAGTAGTTTACCCCATGTTCCAACCTGTGAGTTACTCTCGACTGGTGACAAGAGTATGCTCTCCTTGAGTGCGAGTAGAGTTCCCCCTGAGCCCAGGTAGCTGTCGGTTCTATATGCATTATAGCCATCTGGTAGGCCTATATGACTATGAAAAGTGTCATCAAGGTGGGTCTCAGATGCAAGAATAATGTCTGCGTCCTCAGATTGTATTAAGGCTTGGAATTCAGCCTGTTTTGTGTTACTTCGTAGACTGCGACAATTCACAATCAAAATGTTCAGGCTTTTCTTTTCATTTTGTGAGTTTTCTTTGTCTTACGGGTAGGAGGCGGCGTGGTGTGTGGTGGATGATCGACATCTTCCACTGGGTTATCCCAAGAACAGAGAAGGAGTTATTACTCAGGATGGATCCCGGTTACTTAGCAGGGAGTCCGATAAGTTAGGAAGGTCACATATTGAACAAATCCATGTTACATTATAGGGTGTGTCTAAAAGTAAATGCAGAATTTGTTGATGAACATTTATCAATATAATAATTATCAGGATTTCTAGTATTATAATTATGAACATTGTTTACATTTCATCATAGTGGCAAGATTAATAGGCAGTTTATAAATTTCATGTTTAAAAACCATGAGCAAAATACAGTATTTATTCAACTGATAGATATTCAAAAACTGGAGCTGTTGAAATAATGATTTTGAATGGGCATTAAAATTAGACATAAGACATATTCGTACTATACGCTTTTGTAATATGAACAGTCGTTGTAATCGTGTTGGGTATGTGTTGCCCATACAACATTACAATACATTAAATACGGCAAAACCATTGTATTATACAATAAAATCAAAATATTTTGTGGCAAAATATGACGTAATTTGCTGATGACACCAATATTTCTTGAAATTTTGTTTGAAATGGCAAGTATGTGAGCATTCCAAGTTAAATGCTGGTCAATAATTACTCCTAAGAAGTTAGTTGATTGCACTCGTTTTATCGAAACATCATTCATTTTTATACTTAATGCCTTCAACGAATCATCTGAAATATTATTTTGCTTATAATACAAATATATAAAGTTAGATTTAGATGTGTTTAAAGACAATCTATTACTATTAAACCATTGTGAAACATGCTGTAATTCATTATTTCAAGTTTGACATATATCAATATCTTTATGAGAATATAGGATATTGGTGTCATCAGCAAAAAAGACAAATTTGAGAATATTAGAACAATAACTTAAATCATTTATGTACAATAAAAATAAAAAAGTAACGAGTAACTAGCTCGAAAAACCGTGCTACATACAGTGATCGCAACGCTAGCGAACCGCCGGCCTTTCGTATCGGCGTACTGTTTCATACGATATGCGTACATGACCTTAGATTATGATCCTAAAAATGTGGCAAAAAATATTAATATTAATCGATACCAGATCTGGTTATGTGACTATGTTTATGGACGACGAGATTCTTTCCTGACTTGAAGACTTCAACACTACTTTTGCACTTCTACTGCTACTAGTTTGAAAAGGGTAAGTCCCGTAATTCCGAAATTAAGCTAGCTACTAAAGTTCGTCAACCCGAAATCAGCTGTTCTTTACATCGCGCCCTCTCGTGAAGGTGGGTTCGAGAGAGTGAAATTTATGAGAAAAGTGTTTGTGTGTGTTGGGGTGGGGGGGGGGGGGGGAATCCCCACCCCCAACAAAAAAACCCATACATTGTTTGGTCAAGGGGGAGGGGGTTTTGAACCCCCCCCCCCCCCCCCCCCCCCACCCGGTACGCCTATGTTTAAATTATCATATATAATGTAACTATCGTTCCAAAATGGAGAAAATTAGGCATAATTATGTTTTGGAAATTATTATTGATATTTTTGGTTCTGTTTATATTAACCACAAATTGTGAATGTGTGCGTGCGTCAGTGTTTGTTTGTTTGTGTGTGTTGCACGTGTGCGTGTGTAAAATGTCCAACAATTAATTGTAAGTTACAATTTATTGTACACCAGACGATTTGCGCGTTTCAACCAACCAGATTTGTAAATCTAAAAAT